>VXBC01006768.1:1072574-1170270 GCA_013399945.1 Ploceus nigricollis | reverse complement strand
GAGGACAAAACCAAAAAAAATAATCATCTTATTTTATAACAGACTGCAGGATAAGGAATGTAGTAGCTGGACCTTGTAATGGCAACAGAAAATTTTATAACATAACTCATACAGGAAGTTAGTATTTAGATTAATATTTAATGTCCTGTTTGCTACTTATCAACTCAATTTTATTAAACCTTTGAAAAGGATATCTATAATTCCTGTATCTTCACTCACCACTTACTCTCTCATCTATATGCTCTGTATATTTACAGAGTAGCAATAGTAACGGTTCCGAGTGTTTTCTATAAGTATGTTCTATGAAATACTTTTTTGTCTTTGAGGGAAGACATAACTGTTTTTCTTAAACAATTAATTTTAACCTTGAAAAAGAAGAAACAACCCTCTGCCTGAAAATGTAACAAAATAAACCAATTTTATGTTTGTATGCAATATGATCCTATTAACTAACCAAGGATTGAATTGTTCCAAATATAATAATGCATGGAAAAATACTTAACTAGGTTTAGGACCTTGAAATATCACCAACTTTACCTGAGAAAAATAAATACAGTTTTCTAGTAAGTGCTGCAGACACTATGTGCTTTTCAACAGAACAAAACCAGAAATGCAGATTCAGACAAGGATGGCTTGTAGTATTTTATGGTGGGTGTCAGTTTTTCTGCTATGGTATGTAGATTAAACTGTGTTTCACTGTAAAATGTCACTATCTTGGCTGCCCTGGGAATCCACCAATATTATTAAGGTAGTAAATAAGAACCAAGAAAAAATCCTGCATAGGTACTATGTCAAGAGAAGCAGAAGGTGGTGTGGTTTGGACTGGCTAAAATATGTCTTATGTAAGGCTACAAAGGTCTTTGGCTCTGCCGTATTTTTTTCTCCTCTGAAAATGAAGACAAAGAAGATAAATCTCTGAAAATTCTCTGTAAATGAATTTTCATTTATGAATATAAATGAATATGTAATTCATGGTTGACCAAATCACTTTTAAAAAGAAATTAGGAAGTAAAAATTGAATTTTCCTGTAAAAATGCCAATTTTACTTTCAGAATTGTATTTCTCAGAATAGGCATGTATCACTGAAATACCATTGAATAACAAGTGTTACGTAGAATCTTCCTTAAAGACAGAGACAGAGGGACTGTGTGTACCCTTAGCAAATTTGCAGATGACACCATGCTGAGTGGTGCAGTGACACACCTGAAGGATGGGATGCTATCCAGAGGGACCTGGACAAGCTCAAGAATTGGGCCCACGGGAGTAATGACCAAGTACAAAGTACTGCACTTGGCTCAAGGCAACCCCTGGTATCAATCCAGGCTGGGGGATGAACAGATGCAGAGGAGCTCTGCCAAGAAGGACTTGGGGGATGCTGTGGGTGAGAGGCTGGACCTGGCCCAGCCATGAGCCCTTGCGGCCCAGAAACCCAAACATGTCCTGGGCTGCATCCAAAGCAGTGTGGGCAGCAGGTGAGGGAGGGGATTCTGTCCCTCTGCTCCACTCTAGTGAGACCCTACCTGCAGTGCTGCATCCAGCTCTGGGGTCCCCAGCACAGGAAGGACATTGATCAGGTGGAGTGAATCCAGAAGGGGACACCTGGTTGACTAGGGGGATGAAGCACCTTTCCTATGAGGAAAAGCTTTGAGAAGCGGGTTTGTTCAGCCTGAAAAAGAGAAGGCTTTGGGGTAACCTAATTGTAGCCTTCCAGTACCTGAAGGGGACTTACAGGAAAGATGAGGCAAGAATATTTATAAGAGCATCTAGTGACAGGATAAGGGGCAATGGCTTCAAATTGAAAGAGAATAGTTTTAGATTAGATAAATGGAAGAAAGAGGATGATGAGGCTCAGGAACAGGTTTCCTAGGGAAGCTGTGGATGCCCCATCCCTGGAGGTTTTCAAGGCCATCTTGGATAGGGCTCTGAGCAACCTGGTCTAGTGGAAGATGTCCCTGCTCATGGCAGGAGGGCTGGAGCTAGATGACCTTCAAGGTGCCCTTCCAATTCAAACTGCTCTGCGATTCTATGATTGAAATGTCTGACTTATGAAAAATCTGCAATTTGTTGACAGGTCATAGATTATTGGAGGATCTTTAACTAGATATAACTGAAAATATTTCTTCAGAAGAAAATCTTGTCCCTGTGAGTAGAAAGACAATGATATTACTGCATTCTCCAAAAACTCTGATAAAATTCTTTTGAAATCAATGGTAAAATTCTGATTGACTTTAATGAGTGAGGATGTAAATCACTAGATTACTTAAAAAGACACTTTTAAAAATTAGTTCTTGGGTATTTAAAGATGCACTGCTGGAATCTGGTCAGCAGTTTTTCAGCCATCTCTTTTTCCCTTATTTTCCCCCTCTTGCCCCACCCCCACTTCCTACTCCCTTACTCCCTCTTTTTTTTGCCCTCTTTCCTGCATCCCCTTCCCTGCCTTAAACTACAGATTGCCCTGACATCTTCATTTCATCTCACAGTTTTTGGGAACCTTAAATGATATGTTTATTTCCTGTGCTGCTATAAACTCCTCTTGCAAATATCTCTGCTTTTTGAAGGTTTTTTTTTTTTTGTGAACTGCAGCCCTGAAAGACTAGATAATCATGTTATCCAAAAGAAAACAGGCCCAGTATGAGATGGAGCCCTTCTTTGGGCAGTAACTCATGTTAGAGCTACATTATTATTACATGACAGAGATATGATCTGATGTAGTGTGGTCTTTACTGGATACCAGCGGATCCAGCTGCCATTTTTGACTGCCCTGCTGCTATGTGAGATGGCTGCTGGCAGTCACCTCACTTCCTTGCAGATTAGTTCCATCTTCTGTAACAACAAGGATATTATTTCCATGCCCCTCTTTCTACCTTTCTGAGTTCTGTGGATGCAAAATGTTAAACTTATGAAACAAAGCAGGTGTGTGTTGAGAACAGTGCAACTTCTCTATAAACCACTGAAATAGATCAGTAACTATGACCTTCTTGCTCATTTAGACCAAAGTAGCTTGCAAAACAAAGAAACCCCTTATTATACAGATAGAACTGAGACACAGATGCAAAATACCATTTCTCATTCCACACTAAATAGACAATAAAGCCAAGAATATAACCTGTATTTTCTAACTTCTGAGCTAGTCCTTTTCATCAACAGTTCTTTAAGCTGCTTCTAATACGTGCCATATTTCTCTACCTTCCACTTGCTCTGCCACTCAGAGTCCCAGGTGGGTGGCAAATCATCCTAAAATTCTTTCATTAAGAAAATAAAGCTCCCAGCATCTTGTTTTCTCAATTCAGAAGAATAAAGAAATCTTTGCTGCACATTACAGACACACATTGTTTTTCCCAAATTGATCTTCTCTTAAAAAACCTCTGATTGCTACTATGCTGCATTTCACATGCAAATATATTGCATCCCTTTTTTACTTTTTTTAGTTTAATTGGAGAACAGCAGGTGATCAAAATCACAGTAGTAAGAAAGGTGTGCTTCTGTAGAACAGATGAGACTTCCATTTAAATCCTTACAGGGGTGCTTTTCGCTTTCTCTGTTAAGCAGCCTTGCCACTTTCAAATCCCATAGCTATAAAACTGAAGCAGAGTCTTACCTGTCTTGTAAGTTCCCTCAATCACAGGCATGAAGAGAAATCTTAGACCAGTTTGCTGTCTTGTTTCTTTGTACCTAGTCTGATTTTTTCCCTACCAAAGCCTTATCACAAGAAAGCATACGAATTAAAGAGAAAAATCTGTTTTCCTCTCACTAGATAATTTTTTAAAAATTATCAGCAATGGCACACAATTGTTGTCCAAGTTTGAAGAAACAGATAAAAATGCAATATAAGAAGAGCAATGAAGTAACCTACATAAATTGTGTAAGATATTTAAGAATAGAAATGCTTTTTAAATTAAATATGACACCTATTTTTACTAGCTGGTTATGTTTCAGATATATGTTTATACCTGTGTAATAGTTCCTTCTGAATAATCGCCCGTGATTTGTCTGTCTGGAGTCAAAATCCAATAATGAGCCCACAGGTAGTGATATTATCTCTTTCTGGCAAATCATGAATGAGGCAAATAAAAAACAAGTAGGAAAGAATGAAGATGGAAAAAATATAGAACACAACAAAATATGCCATCTTCTTTGTTCTGTGTTTTTTGTACATTCTCACTTTGTTTGGATTTTTCATTCCTTTTTCTAAACATTTATCCACACATCTATCAAATGTGGACCTATCACATATTTTTCAACCTTTAAAATATATGTTAATACCAAAAATTCCTAACAAACTGCCAGACACCGTCAGGAAGCAGATGACCCAGTATTGTTACAGATAGCATAAGTTGGAAGATCTGCATCATGTGATTGTTTTAATATGAGACATCTGTTATCTAATACCTTTACAGGCATAAGTCTGAATACGCATACATATCTCTCCTGCCTTGTAGGTCAGGTAATTTGTATTCTCACTGAGGAGAAGAGGAACGAATATTAGCCATTGACACAGATATTTTTGCTTTTCCTAAAAATCAGCAATCAGGGAAAGCTCTGTCTTCAATGACTGTAAGTAAACCTTAGCCTGGAACAAGGCTTATGTTTATGTCAACATTGCCCAGATTCTTTATTAGCAGGATTAAATCAATGTGGAGGATTTCCTCAAGTTATCTGTAGTGCTAGGAAACTCCCAAATTTGCCCTAAACCAAGGGGGTTACACAACTACTTACAGCTTAAGCATGTTTAGTGTTGCTTGTTTTACACAAGTGCTGCTAGAGATTACAGACACAACTGTGTTTTGTTGTATTAGCTTGAAATAGTAAGCAAGAGTGGTTTTTTACCTTTGTAGTACTTTCTGGGAAAATCTTATACACTCCATTGCTCTGGAGTGTAGATTTAAGGAGATGGCATTTAGACCACCTTTGGTTCATTACCCTTTGCTTATTAATATGTTCTGACTATGTAACATACATTAACATTTGAAGTTATTACTACTTTTAGATCATATTTGACTGAGAAACAGAGGTTTCGAGGACGTTATATTCCTGCAAGGTTCATGAAATAGACAATTTAAAAGAGGACAAGAAAGACAAACTAAAAATTCTTATCTAATACAAGTAGATAATCTACAAAGGAGAATAACACTAGAAGTCAGACTTCATAAAGTGGATATGTGCTTTTGGTGCTATATTGTCTATGGTTGGGTTGGAGGCTAGATGTGAATTCTTATCTAATGTGTCTTTTAATGTTTATTTACAATATATGCTTTGTATTAATGTAGGTTCATTTAGTGACACCTGGAATATAATGCAGCCAATGCATTTTAGATTCAATAAGTGTTTTCTAACTCTATCTGGCTATGTCTGAAAAAGAAAAGATTAATCTCTTCCCTCTATTTATCTGTTTACATATAGTTTTTTCATATGAGAGCATATATTTCCCAAATATAAAACATTTCTATCTAAATATAAAGATTAATCATAATAATGAGTCACAATCATGCATAGGTTTTGGGGATATCTCCAGCTGAAAACATACCTGGCTGACAGGAACCTCATGATATTCAACAAGTATGAAGTATTGCAACTGGGAAGGGGTAGTTTCACACATCAGTAGAGTGTTGGGTCAACTGTCTTGAAAGAAGCACAGCAGAAAAGGACCTGTGGGTCCAGGTGGATGCCAAGCTGAACATGAGATAGAAGTGAGCAAGCTTTTTGCCATTTCATGCCAGAGTTAGGAGAAGTCTTGTCAGCAGGTTGAGGAGGTGAGTGATCCTTCCCCATTATTCATTGATGGTGAGGCCACACTTGGAGTACTCTGTTGAGGTCTGGGCTCCTCATTAAAAGGGAAGAAATGTGGAAGATCTGGAGAGAGTCTGATTAAGGGTGACAAAGACAATGAAGAGACTGGTTCATCTCTTCTACAGGGACAAGATGAGAGAGATGCAACTGTTCATCCTTGAAAAGAGAAGGCTTGGGGAATCTCATTATTGTGCAGGATGTTTGAATGAAGGTGCAAAGAGGAAGGAGCTAGGCTCTTCAGAGTCACCCTGTGACAGGAACACAGCAGTGGGCACAAACTGAAACACGGGACGTGCCATCTGAAGGTCAGTAAACACTTTATCGCTGTGAGGGTGTGAGCGTGACTGATCCCTGATGATAGTTGGCTAGAGAGGTCATAGAGACTCCCTCCCTAGAGATTTCAAAAGTTATCTGGACATAGTGCAGGTCAGCCAGCTCTAGGTGGCCCTGCTTGAGCAGGATCAGATATCTCCAGAGGTCCATGTCAACTTCAACTGTTTTGTGATTTTCATAGCAGTCATATTTCTGTATCCTCAGCTTATTGATATAAAAAGTTAATGTGACTGTAATATTTCTGGACCCTTCAATGCATGGACTCCAGGTTTTCACAGAATCACAGGAGTTTGGAAGTGGTCTCTGAAGAACGAGTAAAATGCTGAATGTAAGGTCAGCTAGGGCAGGTTGCTTTGGGCTGTGCTCAGCTGAGTTTTGAGCATCTCTGAGGATGGAGACAGCACAGTCCCACTAGTCAGCTTGTTCCTGTGTTTGGAAAGCATCACTGTAGATAGACAATTATTTTTTTCTTAAGTTTGAATGGAATTTATTGCCTTTGAGCTTGTGCTGATTCCCTTTTGACTTTTCAATCTCTACCAATGACAATTCTTTGTCTCTTTGTTAATCCCCACACATAAAATATTTGTACATATTGATAAAACTACTATGAGTCTTTTTTTCTCCATACTGAGCAAACTCAGTCAGATGGTCCAGTCCCTTCATCAGTTCATTGTCCTCCACTGGATTTGCATGTGCCATGTCTACATTTTACTGGGGGTTCAGAATAAGACAATTCACATTACATAATTACTTCAGAAAATATCTTGCTGTTACAGAATAAATCCTGGATGTTTTAAATAGCAGATAATAGTTTAAGACTGCAGATATATCAATAAAATATACTGCAGCTCTCTGTCAGAAAAAAAGATTTCTGAAAAGCATATTGGCATTTCTATTCTTAGAGTAATAATCTCCCAAAAGTTCTTGAGAAAAAGCATGGAGTAAATAAGGTCTTTTTACATCCCTTCTTTTTCTTATGTTTTAAAAATAGAAATCAAATAGCTTGTTTTAGAGGCTTCTTGTTAATTTTTGAAACAATTGAAGAAAAATATTTCAGCCCTCATTAAAGAATACTGATTAACTTTATGTCTCTAGATATTTTCATAATTCACCTTAATTTCATACTTTAATAATACTAGGGATCAGAAAGCAAGAAGGAACAGATGTTTTGGAGATTATGAATCAAAAAACTAGCCCAACCTTTAATAACAAGGAGAGAAAGCTAAATACCTTTCTGAACATTCACATAGTTAGGAAAACTGTTGCAGAGATATAGGTCTTGATTCTGCTGATATATTTTCCCATTAAGCAACACTTTCCTTCCAAATTCAGTTTTCCCCCATAGCTTTCCTTATAAATCTTCTGAATCAAAATATTAGTGCAGTATTTCCCTGTTGTTTTGTTTTCCATTCATCTGAAGTTAAAACTGCAGTGAAAGGATTTGAGGCAGAGCACAATCATGCTTTGAACATTTATGTGATATGTGAAATATTTCCTGTGTGGAATATGAACTTAAGTTTGATGTCATTTTTCCTGTCATGATATACCATGATCATAGCTTGAATTATAGAAATGGAACTACCCTTAGTACTTGGAGTTACAGACATGGCATAGCATGCTCAGTTTAACACAGAGCTGAAATAGAAGTGTTATAAAATGGTGGGAGCTTCACTCTATATTCTTGCTACCTCCAGTGCTGTTAGCATTCCTGTCTAAAGAGATTTATTTCATTTACTTTAGTGAGTGTTGGATTGGACCATGAAGGAGGTAGTCAAAAGTTGTAGATCACAACTGTTAGCAGGATGCTCATAAACAGATCAGTCAGCATAATATTGTTGGATCCTACACCATGGAAAAAGGGTAGGAGGTTTCTGGAAAACTCAGTCATCTGCACTGTGTCACAGAGTCAGTGGGACTACTCACATTTCATCTCCTTGTGCAAATGCAGGTTGCTGTATGTGCGGAGAGAGTACCTCCTTTTTCTTTCCTGTCCTGTATCCCAGATTGTAGAAAGCTCTTTCCTGACACTGAGACATGCTAGGGAATTTCTTTGGACTTCAAAGCAAAGGTTTATTGAAATCTTACTCTTGCACTTCATTTTCTCTTACTCTTCTACTGAAAGGGGTGACAAATAACAGGGCCCACTGTGGAGGTCACAGAGGAAATGATGCTGAGAATTCACTCCCTGGACAAAGGTAAGGCTTGCCTGTCACCACTAAGTTGTTAAGAATATGAAAGCTATGTTCAGTGTGATGGTAAGAGATGGGGACAAATGTTATTCACAGTCTTAGTCTTTCATGAAAAAAGGGTTTTCCTGTTCTTTCAACTTTTACCTGGGGTCAAGGACATTTGTCTACCATACCTTGACTTTTTTCCCTGCAGAAAAAGTAAAAGAGAACTTTCATTGTGATCAACCTTTCTTTTTTTTTTTTTCTTTGCAGGTCTCAGTGAGGTATTATTATCTTGCAGGTGCAGAACTGGGGAGTGGAGGGCCTGGGTGATTTATTTCTGGCTACCTGCTTGTTCAGGAAGGAATCAAACCCACATTTTTGTTTTGATGCAGGGCTATGCCCCTTGTCAGACAGAGAATGGCTGCAACCCAGTAGCCTTTAAGGACACTCTTGGCCATGCCATATTTCCCTGATTCACTGGGCAGATAGGTTCTGAAAGATTTATTTGAAAACCTGACTTAATATCTTAAACAAAATTCAGAAACTATGAAGTAACTCAGTGTGGGGCAGAGGAACATAAGAATATATTTTCTTTTAGTGCTTTCCTCTTCCTACTGAGTTCCTCCATCACCTGGTAGCATCTCCTATACATTCCTATTTACCATCTACATGGTCTACACTAAATCAAAAATATCAGCTATGCTTGCAAAGTCATGTTGAAATGGGGGCCTGGAGACCAGGTTAAGCAGCCCAGGCCTTGGTGAATACTATGCTCCCCCTGTAACATTCCCTTAATTTATCTTCCCTGATTTCTTGCACATTCCTCTTTTACACTGTTTCTCAATTCCTTGGCAGTCTAAATAATTTATGATAGAAAATGGAACTGTGAATGGAAACAAATCTTCAAATTAGGCCTCATCCTCTCAACTCTTAATAGCTGGTGAAGGCCTGCCTCTCTCATGCCTACAGAGAGAATGGGCTGACAGGAGCAGGAGGTGTGTACCTCTGCTTTCACTTTTTTTTTGTGGATTCTCTAATAAGCAGATTTACAAAATGCATTTTTGGATTGACGTGTGTAAAGCTGAAATTTTGTAGGAAGGGTGGGACCTCTTTATTTCATTTGCATATATTTAGCCTTGGAACAGAAGTCATTTATATGAATTTCCAGGAGGACTGTAAAGGTTATCCAAAGACCATCTTTCAAAGGGAACTCTCATAAGATATGTATGCAAAACATGCCTATGCTGTCACAAGCAGGTAATTTCACATGCAAAAATATGCTGTTATAGATGATGAAAAACAAGCTGTCAGTCATGCAAGCGGTGGTTTACTTGTGCAGTTAATACTGCAGATTCAGCTAGGAAGAGACACCTGCAGGAGACCATCTAAGTCATCAAGGCCATTTGTTATAAGTGCAGTCATTACAAGTATAGTCCAAATGACTTCATGAAACGCCTCTTTGGTGCACTCAGCATGCTACAGAACTGGTAACCTCTAGGTTAAATATCAAATGACATAAAAGGCTGCAATGGGCCACAGGAGAAGGAAAAGGTGAGATCAAAGATATTACCAGTGAACTAGATTCTTCCACTGTAGTTCTGTGAATGGTGCTAGAGAGCCCACTTTCCATGGGAAGGCTTTCAGATTTCTTTTCTGGGCATTTCAAGATGGGTCTTGGACTAGACAAGACCCTGGTCTGTTTGGTCTGGCTGGCCCTGCTGTGAGCCATAGTTGTACTAAATGACCTCGGGAGGTCTCTTCCAACATAAATTGCTTTTATTATGATACAGTTCTTTTACCGTTCTCAGCTTCAGAACTTCTGTATAAATGGAAGTGCTCACATGATTTACCATTAATTTGCTGTGGGACAATAATTATTTCAATTGTTGATATCCTTCCTTAGTTTGGGATACCCTTTTGAGAGACTCAAAAATCTCTGATTTTTGAGCCTTACTCTAAGGCACACAGTTGGGAGTGAGATAAATGAGCACAGAACAAGACTAAATGTTAGTGTTTTCATCTGGTCATGAAAAAAGGCACTTTTGACTCACCGTGTATTAAATTAAACACATCAGCCTGGTTCTGTTGTAGTACAAGAAAAATGTACGGATGAAAATCCTGAGGGTAGAATGACTTCTCTATACCTTATGTAGTACAACACTGTAACGTTGTACATTGCTGAAATTTGGGCAAACACCTTCAGAATTTTGAACTTGACATCTGTACAGTTTGCTTGAAGGAAAATGTACACACATTAGATGGAAAATGTGCTTGTGGGGCACCCTGAAATCAGTTTCAACTTTTGATTGGCACCAGCGGTAAAATTTAGAATTTAAAATTGTTTGAATTTAGTAGAGCTGGATTAGGAACTCAGCTGTGGAACTCCTTAGGGAAATTTTCTTGCCCTTGTGTAAGCCTAGAAGAGATGTGGTCAACTAAACCCAGCATAGTGCGCTAAGAATGATCCCCTTTATCATAAGAGTGGACAGGTCTCCTCCATCAGTGAACATTTGTGCTGATAGTGTAATTCCAACTGAGCTCAGCAGAAAAGGAAGCACCCACATCTAGCTGATTTAATTTTTTAGGGCATAATTAATTAAAGTAGTATCTGTGATCTGTTAATTAAAAGAATGAAATCTGAAATTAGATTTTTTTGGTAAAACAGAAAGTGTGGACTTGGCAAAAGTTTTGAAACTCACATAAGGCTTCTGATAAATTCACATTGGGTATGCAGTTATTTGGGGGGTGGGGTAGAGGTTAAAAGAGGGTCTTTTATCTCCCCCACAAAACCATCTGTGAGCCTTTTTTTAATCTGACAGGCAGTAGAAGAGGAGGAGATGTGTAGGAAAAATTAAATGTTCACATTGTTCAGCAACAAGAAAGGCATGTGTCTTAGAAGCTCCCTTATCCAAGCTTCTGCCTTCCTAAAAGCCCTATAAGCCGTATTTAGGTTGTGTCCCCTGAAGTAGCCTTAAGGATCTTTTCTAGCAGAGATTTTAGCGTGTCCAATTATAGTCTGAGAGCCTGATCCAAATATCACTGAAGTCAGTATCTCCACATTCCATCTCAGTGATTGTAAATATAGGGGTGGAGGTCTACTGTGCAAAGCCATAAAAGTATTCTCCCCTTTAAGGCACATGTAACTAAAAAAAAAAATAAATCTCTGATATGAAAACAAACATTAGCAGAAGAAGATAATGTTGCAATATATAACACTATTCAACATGCTAAATCCTGCATTTATTCAGAGAGTTTGTCACATCACCTAGTTTATGGATTTTATTATATGTCCTTAGACATCTATATGTTGTGTGTGTACAGCTATTCAGAATCCTGGGATTGTAAAAATCCCATGAAAAGTTAAATCCATGTCATATGATGTGGTAGTAGATGAACTAAAATTATACATGCATACATATATGCAAATATTGTCTATAGCAATATATAAATACATGTATATAAGAAAATGAAAGGGGAAAAAAGTGGGAACAATGTTCAGGATTGGTAGCTACTTAACAGGAATATCTCTAGAGGAATTTTACCATTGAGTCTTAGAATATTTTTACAATTTAATTATGTATCTCTATCAGGGTGACACTAAAGAAAAAACATTTAGAATGTTTTTTTATAAATGCTTTTATGTATTTGAAAATATCTTGTTGACTTCGTTTGCCCAAGCAGCTGTCTCTCAAAACCAGTCAAATAGGGCTTTGACCCAGCTTCCAAATAACTCATCACTTGAGAAGCAAAAGAAGCCAAAAAGAAAATAAGGTCTGAATCAAACACAAACATGCATAAGCACGAACACACAATATACTTATTTATCACAGCAGGTATCCTCACTAGTGTCATATATAAGACAAACAGATATATTCCTACTGTGTTTGTGTATGAGTGCAACACAACAGACACACTATAAGAACAATGTGACTAAAAGCTGGAAATATTTCTACATGCTGTTCCTGTAGAAACCACAACATTTTCATGACTATCTTAGAAATCATGTATATTTAAATTCAGAAGCGCATTGAGAAAACTGATGAGGACATGGGATTTGAAGTACAATTTCAACAACCTCTCTGGTAGCCTTTATTTTATATTTTAAGGAAGTAATAATTTCCATCACATGCTGAAGATAAATGGATGTAGGAACATGTCAGGTTTTTGTCTTTAAATTTGATAACAAAAGGCCTATGAACTGGCAATTATTGATTCTAATAACTAGTAGATGGATCCTTTTTAATTTACGGGTTTGGGCTTTTCTTGGTAGGAACAAGATTAATCAGGTATTCCCAGCCTGAGATGTGGATCAGAACACAGTAATGATGAAACTTTCTTTTATGTTTATAGCCTGGAAATGTTCTCAATATATAAAATAAAATTATTTTTCCTCTAAGTGTTAAAAAAATCACAATTTTAAATTGATTTCCATAAATTTAATTTCATTATTAAGAAAAAACATTATCTCTAATTAAAGTAGATGAAAGCTGCTTAGCATTATCCAATTCCTGATTTAAATCCTTGTGTTTTCCACCTACTGTTTGAAGAGTCTCTCTAGTTAAAATTTGTTTGGTCTGAAAATATGTGGCATATGACACAAAGCTCTAGTTTATCAACTGTCGTGGTTTCTAGTGCCTTAATAATCTGCAAATATTGTGTAGTGACACTTCTCATGAAGAGATGAATTCCAGTGTCTCCAGAGCTGAATGACATCATGTTCTGGGGGAAGAGCAGGCCAAAGGGCTGGCAGACCAAAGTTTGTCTCTGGGCACCAGAAGCGCCAGGAATGTGGCCTCAGCCACACATTCAGATGTGCCCAGAGAAATGCAGACTTTTAGCTCCATCAGTACCAGCAAACAAACAAGGCCAAGGCCTCTTTATTTTTGTCGTTGACTGGCAGGGAAACTTATGGCTGAAGTGTCTGTCCCATGGCAGGTGGCCTCACCCTGACTACCAGTAAATAGAACCTTGCATAGACTCTGTCAGCAGCTGTGCCTGGTCTTCACCAGAGAGTAGACAGAAAGAGAAGAAAAGAACATGTCAGGGTTTGTCTACATTATTCAGGGCTAATTTACCAGTATAGGCAAAGCCTTTTTTAAACAATTTCTTTTCTGAGATTTCCACTGAGATTTCCACATTGCCACACTAGAAGTCCAGGTAAATATGGGACAGGATGTGGCTAGTGATGTCTCTTGGGTGCCACCTGATTCTGTTGCTTTGAGAAACTAATTAATTTGCCTTATAGGACACAGATATGAGGGTCTGACAACACTTATGCCTCTGCTTTTGATGGAAATAATGATGATGATAATGAGATAATGATGATAAAGAGAACATAAATGTGTCACCTCAATTTATGCAGACATTGTGCCTCTTTGCAGGTATCCGGGCAGAAGCGAGGCTAGATCCACAGTCCAACTATATTCCTTGGCAAGCCTCCCTTCAACCCCTTAAGGTTTGAGTCATACTCAAAGTTGTGGAGTAGAGATATATAGTGTTGTCCTGGTTCCAGCCAGGACAGGGTTAATTTTTTGCAGCAGCTGGGAAGGGGCATGGCCAGGACCCAAGGTTGTTCTATACCATTGCTGGGACTGGAGGCAGGGACACTCTTCTGGGGATAAGGGGTTCCTTCTGGATGAGAAAACATGGTGGAGGGAGGTGTCCAGTATTTTTTATTATCAGGGATGTTTGTCCATGTGAACAGTTTATTTTCTTACACCTTTTATTATTAGTATTGTTGCTGTTACTGTTCATTTTCTTATCTCATTGCTGTTCCAAGTAAACTGTTCTTATCTCAACCCATGATATTTGCCTTTTGTGCCTGCAGTTGGAGGGGACATGGGGAGCAGTGGGGGCACTGAACTGGGGACTGAATTCCTAAACCATGACAATGGTCTAGACAGGAAAACTGTGCTCACCCATGGAACAGTGTGGATCTTCACACTGCTCACTGAGATGAGCCCATGGTTTATGCTAAACCTCTAAAATGCTTTTGGGCATCATTGCCAGTTTTTCCTTTCTCAAAACAGTGTTAGGGATCATATTAACATTAAACAGGACAAGTGCCAGGGACCTTGTGCGCAATAATGAAATTGTAGACTTTGCTATTACAGAGAGTTGAAGTGGGTACCACCAGGAGTAGAAAGAGAAGAAGCTTGTTTGCAGGAGAATGTGTTCTCCCTTTAATTCTAATGATTCCTGGCTATTTTTATGTACAGTAGTTAGTTTTCAGACTGATGAGAAGGAGTCTCATTTGTGCAGATGGGAAATGCTTATTATGCTAATAGTGTTCTGCATTGTTAGCGGAGATTATTAGACAGAGATGTTAGAAATGCCTCTAGTGGAATTAAGTAGGTGACAAGGTAAAACGAAGAGATAAATGACAAGAGTAATTCGGAAATGGATTGTGCTGAATACATCAGTGCAAAGGAAGAGGGGAGAGGGACTACTTTTAAAACAAATTGTTTAATAAGTGAGGTATCCATGAAAAACATATAAAAAGATAGTTTATCTAGATGACACCAAACACTGCTCATGAGATTACATGTGTTGTTTAATCTGGAGAAACCTGAGAGAAGTGTCAAAATGATCAGCAAGGAGGAAAAACAGAACACCTGAAAGTAAGGAAGCCATAGACAGGCTTATGTTTTATAATTAATATATTCTGTCAAATAGCTATATTGTGTATGGACAATGACATATTTAACATGAAATTTAGTGAAATGTGTTATTCATCTTCTCTGAACTTGTAATACATCAAGAAAATCAAACTTTAGAGGTAGTCCTACAGGCTGTCTGGTCACACCAGTCGCTCCTGATGCCTTAAGAACTGCTGCTCTTTGGCAGGTTGCTTCTATACCTACTTCCATTGTTCCAGTTGAAGATGGGATTTGTGACTCTAGTCTGAAAAATAGGCATTTTTTTTTGTTTCTGAAGTAACACATGTCAATAGCCTAACTGTGCTATAAACTTTCACTAACTGCTTGATGGAAATCAATGCTTATTTATAAAGTGCTATTGCAGCACTGCAGTTTGATATGACAGAACCAGTCGTGGTAAATAAATAATTCGAAGAATATGGCTTTTTCCTTGTTTGTGGATCAGCAGTGAATCAATCCTGCCAATATATTGATTATTCTTAATTATTCAGTATGGCTAAAAGCTTTCCTTGTTGTGTCAATTACCATCACACGGCATGTTCAAACATTGATCATTTTGGCTGCTCACACTTGTAGTGTGTGACAGATCGCTAAAGTTTCTGGAGCCGTTTTGACTCCCTCATCATATGACTGAAACTTCTATGAGAGGCAGAAGAGTGAAGAACAGCAAATAGTTACAGTCATTAGCTGATGACAATTGTTCCTGCTTGCATTCAAACTTTCCTGCTTTTGTACCTGGTAGGATAAGGATTGCTTTTTTCACCCCTGTTATTGAGTATATGTTAAACAGAGAATTCTGCTGGGACAAATGCTGCCCCTTTCAGATTAATTGTGAATAACATCTGTGGCTTCCTAGGAGAAACAATCATGAATACAAACATTTAGCTGACGAGAAAACTTGCGTTGGCTAACATTAAAATACGTTCCTGAATTTTGTTCAGAATGGGCACATGTGAGGTAGCTGTTTGTGATTTCCAGAACGACTGCAGAACTTAATCATGCACCATCCAGCTTTCCTTTCTCCTGTTTTGATTGTGTTGATGGAGGACCAGATTCTCTGGTCTACCTAGCCAAAATGGGGCACTCCTATATGCATGGGTTGCAGTTGGTGTGCACACTGTTGTTGCAATACCTGAGTGCCTCACAAACTTCAAATTCTCTGAGAGGAGCAAGTAAATTATCTCCTTTCACAGACAGTAAACTAGAGCTAAGAAATGCTCCATAACTTGTCTAATGTCACATAAAAAGACTGCAGTTGAACAGGGAACAAAACAAATCTTCTGGATTGTGGACCCTAAACATTCAGGACTTAAACATCCTTTCAGGTTGATAATGCATGAGATATTGAGCTGTGAAGCACAGCAATAAAGGTCATCTTCCATGAAGAGGTGCCCAGGATATAGAATGTGCGCTCAGCTTTTTGGTGCTTGATAGGAGGGGAAGAGGAGAAGGAAAGGCTGTTTCATTCCTACTGAAATGAAGCTCAGAACAGATTGTGCATGGATGTGATTTTTCATGATGGTACAGGCGTGAACTGGTGTAAGCAAGAAGGATTCACCTGTGTCCTGTTATGAGACGTTCTTTATTTCTCTCATTTCTGACACTGAAGATCAGGCAAGAAAAGTTCATTGGGTGTCCCAGCAGGAAGGGATGGGCTCTCTCTCTGATGGGAAGACAGTAGGACATATTTCTTTCAGAGTGGGAAAATCCTGTTTTAAACACCATCAGTTTTTATAAGACTGCTTAGTGACGATGGACTGTTTCTTGTTTCAAGAAGTAAAAATATTTAACATGAGGGCCTTCACATGAGCAGCTACTCTTTTGTGTCTCCCTAAAGAAAGATTGGAGCAAGGTGATCTTTACTTCAGGCCACAGCAATGAGGAGGAGCAAAGTTACACTGTGGAGAATATTTCTGTACCAGAAGTGTCTTCATGAATCCAATTTGCATCTGATGATGCACATTTTTTGCACAATAATTTAATGTCTTGTTTTCCCAACAGCTGAAACAGCCTTGCAAGACAACTTCTAAATTGAGAATAGACACAGACACAATGTCCTCTTTTTGCTGTCAGGCTGTTCCCACACTGTCACAAAAGCATTGTCGCAGGCTAAATCTCCAACTGTGACTCTGACCTCTGTCCTTCCTGGACAGTAAAAGCATCAGTCAATACTTGAGACCCCTGCAAACAATGGGCTTTGGTGAGAGTACCCTAAAGCCTCTAACACTTCAAAAATCTGGTCAATGGGAAAAAAAGAAGGCATCCCTGGGTGAATTGCTGCACAATATGAGTCTCAAAAATAACCACAGCCTATTTCTTCTGTAAATAAAGTGACTGAGAGGTTGGTAAAATGCTGTCTCAGTCACTTCACTTTCTTGGATCTCTCCCTGGCTTCAGATTTACATACAGCACAGACAGAAAATCTTTTGGGGAAATACAGATTTTGCAAAGATTTTGGGATTCTTATCAGGGAAAACTAACATAACATTTTGGGATTAAGAAATCTGAATTGGAGCTGCAACATTTGATTCTGGACAGGTTTTACTTTTGTTTATGTTCAATTGACCTGCCAAGTCACCTGCTCAAAGTTTTGTTTTGGATATCTTGGAATCTGGAGATTTGTGGTAGAAAATAGAACATGAGGAATACAGGATACTGCAGTAAGTAGTCCAGGTAATGCCAATTCTTAGATGGAGCAAAAATGTAACATGATGATTCAGTTCAACAAACTGAAGTTAAAAATTGCAGTAAAGTAATATTTTTGTAGTGTATTTTAAATTTTTAAAATTATGCCTTTTCCATTCCCTTAAAGAGCAGTTTTCATAATTTGCATCCATCACAGGAAGATAAATGTTCCACAGAAGAAAAATTCCCATTTCTATTTGTCAGTTGCAGACATGGCAACAATTCTGTGTACTTTTTGACTTTTCAGGATTAATTTATTGCATTTAAAAATGAAACAGTCAGCCTGATTAAACTCTACTTAATAGAATAAACCAGCATGCATAGAAAACATCTGAAAATATTTATCTGAATTATTGTATTTTTTAATAGGTCTTGACATTGGCTGACAAAGAGTAGATGTATTGTGTTTACTTGGTTAGCCAAGTGTTTACTTTCCCACTAGATAAAGAGTAGATGACACTGGTTCTCTAGAGCAAATGGTGAACTAGAGTGAGAGCTGAGTTGTCCTGAGAGGGGGACCACAGGATCCCTTAATGAAATTACAAACCTAATTACATGCTCTTCTCCCTTTGTCCGATCAATATAAGCATGGAACAGATATTGGCACTTGCAAGTATTCTATTCTGCTGGTGACTTTTTCAGTGCCTCCAGAAAAGCTCAAAGTAACCACACTCCTAATCCAGCTGTCTCAGAGCCTTCACATAGATGAACAATTCCAGATTGCCATCTGCCTAAAATGGAATATAGAGCTGCTATTCTGTTCTAGTAAAACTCTGCAGACATATTTCTGTATTTTCACTCTCCTTTGGGATGATCAGGGAGCTTATAAATTTTTTTGGTGGAGAACAGAAGGGGAAAAAAATGAGGCATGAGGTAAGGGATTTTTTGTTCAAATCTCTGCTCTGAGAAGCACATTGTGACTGAAAAAAAACCATTGCTTTGGGAATTAGTGAAAGGTAATTCATGAGCCAGCGTGAACATGTTGCTTTCCTGCTTCATTCTATGCCAGCTCCCTAGGACTTCAAAGTTTGAATCAAAGTTTCTGCCTTCTGTTAAAATTTTCTGTGAGCTGTTTTTCTCTTTCTGAAGGTTTACATGTCCTCCATGGTAATCAGAGAATTTGGTAGGCACTTTCCACCAGAGAAGCTGCTCTTGCTTAAGAACAAGCTGGTGAATAATTACTTGTCCCCAAATATTAGTTCCTGTTTCCTAAAAGAGCCCTGCTGAGACTTCCACAATAAAATAATTTTGTAGGGTACACGGTATGACTTCACCGAAACAAACTTACACTTGCAGAACTCTTCAAAAAAGTTTAAAAAATAATTAACAGTTAAAGACTGTACAAACATTCTAAGTTTAGTGTTCAGAAAGATTTATTACTGGTTTCAGTGTGTATATTTAAAGTCAGACTGGTATGTGTGTTAAAAGTAATAAGGTAGACATCAGAAAGTTAACAATTTAATAACAGGTTGTCTAAGAATGCCAGGGCTTTTACTGTGATCTGAAGGTAATTGACAGCTATTATTCTTCACTTAGGAGCAACGGCCCACCCCAGTAGCAATGAACGGACAAATCACAAAGTATCATGTTCCTTCTTGATTGAACAACTTCAGGGGCCCATGGTTAACTGCATGGCCTCTTGTTCAGCTGCAAGGGTGTCTTTTTATTTGTTTGAGGAAGTGCCCAATTGAATATGGAGGTGAAAGAGAGGCCATTTCTCTTTTCTTTTTTTCTTTCCCTTTTCCCCTTCAGCCTCAGAAAGGTCAGGAGCCTGCTTCATCTGTCATGCTTAATCAGCTGATGAAAACACTGCTGATGCATGAGGTTGTGGCTCCTCTATTTTAAGCATAAATCTTAATGGAAGAATCATTCTGTAATGTGTTACTTCCTGAAATGTGGAGCTGCTCTTTTAGGAGTCTGCTCCAGGCTTTTGGTAGCATGGGTGTACAGTGTTTCTGGAGCTCTCCCAGGGCACCACGCTTTTGTTGGGTGATATATGTGACAGCTTCCCAATTGCATATGATAAAGCATGTCGCCTCAGACTCCAGCAAAAGGCTGTAACAAAAGGACTAGACGTCCCAACTGGAATGTGAAACAAGTCATCATGACTGCAGTTAACAGGATGCTGCTGACTGAGGAACAAATATGGGAGTACATTTCAATTGCCAAAATGAAATTGCTTGTTCCCCTCCAACCCATCATACTTCTGATTTGAAGTGTTTATGGAACAGTTGAAAAACGTTGCGTGTCTAGTTAAGGTTGGCAAGAGATGTGCAATCATTGATCTAGAGAAGGAGATAGAATTATGCAATATTGGCACAAGTGGTCCTTTGTCCTGGCTGGTGGGTCTGGCTCAACATGCTGAGAGACAGATATTGTGTCACACCTTGTCAGAAGGGCACATATCTTTAAAAATCTTCTGAAATCATTGTGGTAAAAGATGTCTTTTCACTAAAAACTATTTATCTATCTACCTGACATGTCCTAGTTCTTAGTCTTTAGATATGATGTATTTTGCGTATGCATACATTCTTGGAAGGCCCAAGAATTTTTCTCAGGAAGAAGACCCTACAAAGAAGAAGCTGCAGCATGCCAAGATGCAGTGCCTTTTCTACTGTCATTAGAGGACTCTCAGAAAGCAAAATGGGTATGAGTTGCAACGTAGAAATATGAAGTCCACAATAGTCATAGATACTGCATTTTGTCACAGGATGGAGGAAAAGAATATCCAGCCTCAAACAAAATGAAAGTAGTCTACAGAATTTCTCCATTTTAGTGAGCTTAATCTCCCAGAAACACATGGTTGAAAATAAAAAAAAAGAAACCAATACATAGGGAATTTGTGTGGGCTCAGAAATTGAGAGGCCTTGATGTGGTCTGTGCCAGTTATTCTGACAGGAAAATGTTTGCTACAGAACTAGCTGGATTTCATAAAAGTTTTCTCCCCTAGGTTGATGTGCAATTAAATGGTTCATCATTGTATTCATGTATGAATTCAATTTTTGAAGTCCAGCACTAAGGAAGAGAGGACTGCAACAAAGAACCTTCACATCTAACCTCTGCCCCAGTATTTCTCAGTATATCACATGATAAAAGAAAATGCAAGTGAATGTGCAGGCAAGAGATGTATTAGATGCATGGAGCATTCATCAGATCTCCTCTGGCATACAGAGAATTCAAGGTCCTTGTGCTTGCCGGAATACTGCCAATACTTTCCTGTTTTCTTGAACCTGGAAATGCTACCTTGAGAAGAACATACATGATGCACCTTCAGAGAAGCTGCAGAGCATTTAAATATACAACCACTGCAGATGGGCATTAGCATGTGTGGAGGCTACCATCATGGCTCTAATGCAGCTTTTCCAAACATACAATCTACAACTTCAAGGAGTCATGATGGCAGTTCTTGTTTCTGGAGCTCAGCCAGAAGCTCTGTTTGCAACTACATGTAAAGTTGCAGCTGGAAAGGACTTGGGAACTGGTATCCTAGTGACAAAATGCAGTTCCGCATGTTACAGCAGTGTCCCAAGACTGAGTGCATGTGTGCGTGATTCACGTTGCTTGTTCTCCACCTACTGGTGGCATTTTAAGGCTTAGAAGCCCTAATGCCCCTCCTATAAGTGCTGTGGAGGTTACCATTACTTAACTCCATAAAAATGTGCAATCAGCTAATTGGAAAATTCTAGTTAAGCCTGTGCTCATGGTGCAGACTTCCATTTATGAAAAACACTTGTCTTTATGACCAGCCTCCTTGCCACTGGAGAGCATCAATGGGTTTGGACAAGCTTTCCATCGCAGCCAGTGGAGCATGATGGCCCTGGATGACTGTGTTGATGGCTGGCTTGTTGAAGGCCAATTTTCTAATGCAGACACCCATGGTTCCTTAGCTTCAGCTGCCTATTTATTCATGTTCCCCATTCTCAATAATCGCCATTTCAGAAACAAAATGAACAGGGGTGAACACAGTTATCATTAGGAAAAACGATGACAATTAAATATAATTAATAAACACTCCTATTACAGGGCATATGCATACTGTGTGTCTAAACTGGATTGAGTCTAAAAATTAGTACACCTCATTACCCAAATTATTTGGAATTACACAGCACAACTTCCACTATTAATACAACTTAAAGAAATCCTCCATTTTTCCTCATGTATATCTGTTTCCAGAAAACTATGTGTTTTTTAGTCAAAGAATATTAGAATGAACATTGCTAATCACATCAGTCCAGATGGTTGGCTCTCTTCTTGCCAAGTGGAAGTATTGTAACCTATTTAATGTGCAATTTACATAAGCTCCATGCTAATAAAGATCCATGAGCTTGTGGACTTTTTCTCTACTCTTTTCTATGTCACGGGTTCAGCCCACAGAGGCAGAGCATCATGCTCATGGCTGCCACTGGTGCTGGCTGCTGAAGCCAGAGCTGCGCAGTACATTGCCCCCAACCTTTTGTCCCTGTCTCCCCACAGCAGTATGGGGTCCTATAATTGATCATTATCCACTTTTGAAGTTAAAAGTACAGTTAGAAGCATATATGCCAAACCCACATAAATCTGTGGTAAAGGCTGGAGTGAAACATATCTCAAAATAAAATTATCCTGTTACTGTGTGCATTCAGCCTGCGTTCTCACACCAGCTGGAATGTATTAGTACTGTTTTGTGTTTATGGGCTTTTCATCTAAACCTTACACAATTTAATTTTCTCTGGAAATTTACTGACTTTGAGGCTACTGTGCACCCTGTTCTTCAGTCCAACCAGCATTTTTTGTGTGGCAGGTCACACTATGCTGGCAATCACAACATATTTTTCTGATGGGTAGAATTATGTGCTTATAAATTCCTGTTGGTATCTCTGTAACCCATATGAGAAAAGTCTTTGTTGCTGAGAGCACATCTCCAGTAGGTTTGGCAGGTCATACACTTTTCTGTTATCCAACTGTAATGTGGTAAGAAATCATAAAACCAAAGATCATCTAACATTAAATCATTTAATCATTAAATCATGGTCTTGGCTGTCCACCCCCTCCCTGCTTTTTCTGGATCAGTATATACCTATGGAAAGCAGAGAATACTTTTTTCAAGTCACTCTAAGAGTACTTGTGCTTTAAAGAGCTTGTTGAGTATACAAATGAGACAGACACCAGCTGAAGATTGGAAACAGGCAAATTTTTTTCCAAGGCCATATCAAAGTTTAAAAGCAGAATTGCACAGATCATTCTGCAAGGCTGTTTTACCTACATTAGCAGTAAAATCTGACCAAAATCTGGAAAGGAGACCACCTGTGTCTGAATATTTTGTATTTTGGTATGCTGTTAGACTATACGGGCTTGTTCTGTTAAAAGCAGTAGAACCTGATTAATTATTCATTCATGTTTAATTCTTTGATATTTAATTTGACAATTACATTTCAAAATGTATTAAAGACTATTGGGAGTATTCCCATTGGTATGGGTATAATTGGTATGGGTATAATGGTGGAGGGTGCGCATCTAAGTCTCCTCTGTGTATAGAGCACAATAAGATGCTGAAGGCTTAATGGCTTTTGGTTTTGAATTCAGTCTTTGATGCAGCTGGAAAAAGGTTGGAGCTAATGAGATTAAAGATCAGATGCACCAGGATGAGTTTGTCTCAGTCAAGGATTTCTACTACCAAAAAGCTGACTACAAAACAAAATACTTTCTGGAGAAACATCACACAGCCCAGAGTTGTCTGAATCTGTTGTTCTTAATGTGTTTCCTTGCCATTTCAGAGAAGCACAACATATCACATATTGTGATGTCTTAGTCCTCTACGTTTCACTAACAGGTCATCAACTTCCTGGGGAGTGTGGGCATGCAGACCTGTGTTTTATGTGACCAAAGGAGAAGTTTGCTCCTCCCTTCTCCACTCAGGGACTGTTTTAAGGAAAGTCTCCACCCCCAAGATGGTGCAGCCTATTCACTGCTGATGTTCTGGCACTTGAAAAACAACCAAAGACATCTGTAAGATATCCACTCCATAAATGCACTTGTATTAGTGGTAGGACAGGGCATCAGACAATCTCTTACCACATTACACAGTAATTTTAGGGAGAGCTGCACTGTACCCTCAGTTGATGCTTCCCCTGGATAGGCCCAAGATTTCAATAATGTAATTTCCAATGTCGAAATGGCACAATGTAATCTGTAATAAGCAGGTAACATGACTCTGGTCCCAAAATTAGAAAACAGGAAGAAAATCAGGCAAATTAAAATAAAGAGAAATAAAAACTCAGTTGACTGGCAGGGCTATGTAATCTTTGTTTTTAAGCAGGGCTTGCACATACACCAAGTGGTATTTTTAATGCTTTTCAGCTGTTGGTGATTTAAACTGAAATTTTTGTAAGAACTTGTGTGTTTTTGTGTGTTCAGTATATGTATGCACAGGATGGGGGTTTAAGAGAACAAATTCTTACAAAGCAAGGACATCCTTGATTATCCATTACCAAGACATTACTACTTAAGGGAACATTTAGTAGTTACATGCTAGAAAACAATTACAATTACTTTGTAAAGGATGTTTTGAATTTGTCCTGTGCACAGCTCTTACACAGAGGTCAAGGTGACACTCTGTCTCTACAGCCAGTAAAATCTGCCTCAAGGGCTGCTCCAAAGGCACAGGACACTTCCTGCTCTGTGCCCTCTTGTGCCAGGGCTGGAGTGAGCATGTGTTCTGCTTGTGCTTTACCACAGCAGGTGAGGCTCAGGTGGTTTTACTGAGACTGGGAAAGTTCTGGTTGGGGCTCTCCTGCCTCAATGTAGCAGCTGCTCTTGCAAGTCCCTTTCAGGGCTGATGGAGCTAGAATAGCTCTTAGTTTTGGACAGAGGGAGGAGAAGTGATAAGATGACTCTCTGCTGTGTTCCTTTCTGCCTAGTTTTCTATGAGTCCTTGAAAACAAACAACTCAAATGCTGAGAGAGACTTTTTTCAAACATCACTAGTCTCCAAGACCCCAAGCACAAAAATTCAGGGAGTGCTTTGTTGACAGGAAATTGTCACTTGCATTTCTGACAGATGTTGTCTTGTTTGGTTGTTGTTTTGGTTTTTTGCCCGTTTCAACTGAAATGTCAAAATATCAAAATACCCTTTACATGTGTGTGGGGAAGATAGAATTACTCAGGAGTGATTTCTTCTAACCTTTAGAAAACACCCCCATAGTCTTCTATTGGCTGCTTCTAATGCCTCCTGCTGCTTTAACCTCTGTTTTCTTACAGAAGTGTGTGTTTATGGCATTTTAATCAAGTCTCCTTATTAAATGTGTGAGCACCATTTTATGTGAGGTGAAGGCTTGAGTACAATCTACATCAACACCTCACAGAGCCTGGTGATTATACATAACCTACATAACAGCTTTTCTGTTACACTTTTGACTAAGTTCTCACTTCCTAAACCTTGACAAGACAGGCAATCTGCCTTCCCATTAGAATCTCATGCCCACTGCCCACCATTATAGTCAGCTATTAATGAATGAGGTGACAACAAACTAAGCTACATTTGCTGGTACCTGCTAGTACCAGCTAAGTCCTCTTTATCTCTTAATATATGGAAATGCTCCCCCCTCCCCACCCCAGACCTGCCCTACTGAGTACATGTGCTTACAAGATTTACAGTAGGGATTAGAAATTGGAAGACATTTTCCTTCCCATACACAACCTATTGCCAGGTCAGGATGCATTCCGTCACTTAACACAAGGGAAAGCTCTGGCATGAAAACCAGGATATGTTTTAACCTATTAATCAAGACCGGTGTAAACCTATCTTTAGACCTTGTCCAGACAAGAAAGAAAATCATGTCCAAACAGAAATAACTAAAACAATTCTTACCTGCTTTATTTCCATGGATCTTTTTTCCCTCTTTTTTTTTTCTTTTCCTTTTTTTTTCCTCTTTTTTTTCCTTAATGTTTGAGAGCTAGTTGAAGTTTTACTCCTGAAAGATGAATGGGGACCCCTCAAAAGAGTTATTTTAGGTTTGTATTGATTATGAGCATTTTTATTAATGATAAAATAGACAAAAGAAGCTCCAAACAGGTTTTCTTTTGTACTGGATATTATTGCAACAACTTGAAAGTCTTTTCTTCTACAAAGACTTTTAAAAGGTTTAAGAACCTAAAGGTATTAAAACTTTACCAAAGCAAATCTTCAGTGCTGGACATGGCTGCTGAATTCTAACAAATATCTTACACGAATGACTGAATTTTCACTTCAGTAACTACTGATTCCTATTTTGGACATTGAGATTACTTTTATTACCTGTTTCAGGATTTGATCCTGATCTTAAAATTTGTTCTGTTTAAGCGAGCCAAATCACCTTGTTACTGTGATGTTAGAAACTAGTCCTTTCATTATTTCTATATATTGGTGTTGTCATGCAGTCCTACTCACTCTTAAAAATTATTTCTCTAAACAAAGTAGCATTTCATTGCAACCATGTCTTGTTAAACTATTTTCCAATTGACAAATCAGGTAAATAGAAATAGAAACATATTTCTGTTCCATTTGCTCCATCTGTTCTATCAGATTCTCCCCTAGCAGATAAGAGCATTGCAACACCAGGATTTATCAACTGCCTCTCAAATTCAAGAAAGCTAATTTTTAACCTGCTCCTTTATAGCCAGCCTCAGGCTTTAAATCTCCCCATATGACCTCAAGTAATAATTACAGCAATTAGTCCTTACCCCTCTGGGATAATTACTAGCGTAAATTGAGCTAACTTTCCTCAAAGTTCTTCTAAAAAGTCATAAGGAAAGAAGGAAAAAAAAAAAAAGAAAAACCCCAAACCCCACTAAACAACTGAGCAAGGATTGTAGACACAAGCAGGCAAAAGTAAATGGGAAAAGGAAAAGCAAGACAAGACAATTTTCCACATTCCATTCCCGTGTACTGCCTCTCTCCCAAGCACCACATATATAACATTCCTTCTTGCAGGCAACAGGCCTCCCTACCCCAGGTGCCATCAAAAATTATGGGAGTGGAAAAAAAGAAAAGCTCATATCTTAAAAGAAACCCTGTTTTTCATCAAAACAGATTGCTTTAAGGCAGCCATCTGACTGGAAAGAAGAAAAAAAGAATTAAAAGAGTCTTGTGCTCTAAATTTCTATGTAATGCTCAGCCAAAAGAATAACTGAACAGTAATGAGCAGGAACTTGAATTTACCAAACTAAAGGGAGAAATATTGCAGTGGATTAATTTGCTAAAGGGGATTAGATTGAGGTCAACGTAGCCCTCTGTGGTCAGCAGCAACAAAAGCAGAATCAAGCTGAAATTCATTACAATTCCAGTACTAGGAGTAGAAATGCCATATCCAATGATTTCAAAACTTGTCTGTGTGCAGAATCAGTGCAAAACCTGATGATTTCGAATTTCTTTTGAAAATAAATAGTACAAGCTGTTATTTCTTTAAAAGCCTTCTGTTTAAACAACCTTAAAATACTTCTATTTTATTTTAGCTTTTCTTTATGTGCTGTGCAACATAAAAAATATTTAAAGTAGACAAATATGAAACCCTCTTAGAAGCACAGAGAAATGGAATTGTTTAAATAGTCATAATTTTTGCCACCTCCTTTTTCTTAGTGAAAATGAAATACTGGTTAATTTCAAGAAGTAGTTGAGTAGATCCACATGTACACAGAGTATATTCTCCCAATAATATTAAAGCCAGCTCTGCTTCAGAACTTTGTTGTCCACTGCTCTTTACTGCAAATCTGTAAGTGTACTTAATCTAGCAAGAAATACAATGAAAGTAGTTTATATAAAACTATTATTTTCCCTGTGAAGGAGGAAAAATAATTGATAAAAGAATCTTGAAATTATTTCTTGCAACATATCTAATTGTATAATGTCCTAATTCATTCTGATTTTCTTCTCTCAATAGGGAGATCCTGGTGTCTCCTATTACTGCCCCCATTTCCTTAAGAAATATGTTGAGTCTGTGTTCTGAGTAACAAATATCAATGCAGGCATTGACCAATTACCTTTCCACATCTGCATGAATTTGGAACCATCACAGTGAAGGAGACAAACTAGTAGTATAAAATACTGGAATTCTGTATTGCTAAAAAAAGAAGGATAAGAAACACCTAAATCCTCACGTAATGCACTCCTCACGTATGGTTAATGCAGTGTGAATTCAGATGAAATGTAGAAGTCTAAATCGGGGAGAGCAGATCATGGCTGACATCAGACACTGCAGGCATATTTATATTTTCTTCAGTACTTCCTCAGAGATCAGGGAGCACAGCTGACATACATTCAAATGAGGTAATTTCCGTATCCTTGAAGTCAGTGTGACATGCACTTGGTCACTTCAGCTGTATGAAGTGATTTACATAAGAGCTGCCAGCTTCATTAAACAGGGTAAGATATAAAACCTCATGCACCTTTGAGCAGTTGCACCTTTCTCACTACTGGTACAAAATATAAATGGTAGAAAATGCAGTTGGTGAAGAAAAATATTAGGGTACAAATACCCATCAGTCAAGAATCATGGAGGGCATCAGATCTTGTAAGGAGTCTGCTCTAAACAAAAGGATTATGGGAAAAATCACATAGTATCTCTTTTGATACACCGCTCTGAAATTTAGGGCAGCATTTAAAGCTTCAGATAAATATAAATGAATCTGTCCAGTGTAGAAGTACCAAGAATACAGCTAGAAGGGCCAACAAAAAAATAAGCATGAATTTAGAAATATATTCATTAGATAACATCTAGCCAAGTTTACAATTCTGCTTCATAAATAAAAATTATTCCATTTTATTTATTTATATTATGTTTCTTTTGTATCTGGGTCAAGGGGAAATGCCCTGCATTGCAGACAAATCCTAATGAGAATGCCCTCTAAGCCACTACATTAAAGCTATTTTGGTGTTTGAAAAACAGTCAAGTCCTTCTGTGAAGGTGCAAAAAATGTTAAAAATGTATAAATTGAAGGAGGTAATAGGGTACATGGTGGCACTGCGAAGCTGAGTGAGTGTGGGTACATGTCACATACCCATGTGGGTGTGAAGACTATGTGTGGGAGGACATGGGAAGAATTTGACTTCTGTAAGGGGATTAAAACTTAACATCCCATCTAGGAAAGATTATTTTAGCTTCAAATCTAAAAATGAGGCCTTGAAATAAAGTCTGTACATCACCTCTGTAAATCTGATTATTTTGAAACATAAACAGAAGGATCTTCCACTTGTAGTTTTCATTGTCAGGAGAACTCAATATTAAGGGAAATGATGTGCAAAATCTCAGGGACATGCTGAGTTCTCAAAGTTAAACATATTTACAAAACACCAATGCAAAAGTATAAACTTTACTTCTTGTTTCCAAGCACATTTCTTACTTCTTATACTAAAAAAGTATGGTTTTGATCAGTCCTGAAGGCAAAGAGCCTGACTGCAAGTGAGTGTATATATGCATGAGAGTTCAAAGGAGGATTCTGCCTAGCAAACACCCTTCCAAAAGACAGTATCTTCACTCGAGGTTGTGAAGCTGGGAATATAATTGTATTTCTCATCTGTACTTGCCTATGTTAAAGCAGTGTGGATTTTAACATACCTAGAGAAGAGTGTGGGTAAGTGGAGAAATTCTGGGAGGGAATGTGTCAGATCTCTAGCTACTCACAGTGCTAACACATGCTTGGACTCCCACTCTCCTCATTCTCCCCTTTACATCACCTGCCTGCTAAGTTGAACATCTTGGAGGTGGTGAGACAACATGACAAGGAAGGACTGTTTTCCCAGCTCTGGGAGAAAACAGAAAAAGTGTAAATGGGGCAGCTGATACAGGGGATGTTAGGATTTTAGCTTAGGACATAACTTCTGCATTTGATTTGCAATGTTCAGAAACAAGTTATGCAGATACAGTATACTGCCAACTCCTCTCCTAAGCACAAGGAAGATTTACAACATATTGGAATATAGATAACCCACTAAGATATTCCCCAGCTGAGCATGACTTTTGTTGCCTACACAATGAACATTCCTGGGTTTTGTATGTATCATTTCTTAGAATTTGTTCAGTTTGATATGGTGTGCAATCTCCAAATACTGAGTGTTCTGACTTCAGTGGTAATTGCAAGGTCTTAGCATCTTTTAAAACATGGGTAAAAGTACTGTAGGTGATTAGATCACTAAAACTATAATACTGGATCAGGCATTGAGTCATTTTAGCAAAACTTCTGTCTTTGAAAGCAATTGCTTCTAAGTACACTCCAAGACAATTACAGACAGAATATAGTACGTGCTATATTAAGGCCTTCTAATAAATTTTAAAGATTATATAAGGCTCTGAAGAAGTAATTAGCTATGATTTCAATAATTGTATTCGTTGTCCTAGCTCTAGATTCTTGCCATCCATGTAAACATATATTTTTCCTTTGAGTCTTACCACTCACAAACCTCAACTATTTACAAACACTGAGAAGTAGGTCACTCTCACTTCTTCAGATCCTGAAGCTGAAATGAAATATAAACATAAATGCATTCATGTTGAGTCAACTTTTATTCTTGCATCTATCTGTGGGACTGAAGCTTCAATAGGGAATGCATAAAAAACTATAGACAGAAATGGTTAGAGAGATATGTACTACCAGACCACTATTAATCTATCCTTTTCTTATTGTCCTTTCCACTTTGTAGTCCTTAAGACATTATTAATTTTGTATCTATTTCCCCTTCCATATAACTGCTCTTGCTTAGCAAATTTCTTTCCTGTTCACTAGCTAATTCTTTTTCAGTAACTAATAATTTCTGTCTTCAGTTATACAATACTCCCAAATAATCACCTTTAAATAGGATTTTTATAATACTTGGCCTCTCCTGGATCATTAGTTTCTTTGGGAATTTGAAAATTACTAAAAAACTAGTTATTTTAAAGTATGAACACAATGGAAGAATAAAAAATTATTTGCCATCATAAAAGTAACATAGCTGTAACATTTCTTGTGGCAGTAAAATATAAATGATTAGAGCTCAGGGTAGGTATCAGAAGTGGTAAGATCCCTTAGCCTCATATGAGACATATTTGATTGTTTTAAATTTGGATATTAATCTGACAAAACATATGGATATACAACAGAGGCAGTCTCTTTTTGCTCCCTCTTTAATCATAACAGTGAGAAATACTTTGCAATAGAATTTCTCAAGTTTATTTTGGATTCTCCCTTTAGGATGGGAGAAGAAGTGATATATATTTAAGTGTTATACATTTAAAAGAAGTGGTATACATCTAAAAACTTGAAATATCTACAACTCTTTTAATGAGACATATCTGAGTTTTGTCCCTTGTTCTCCTCAGTTCACAGACTGCCACATCAATGCAATGTGAAAGGGATGTTTCATGATTAAGAGGTAATGCAAAGATGACTCAAGCTGCAGAGAGAGTCCCAGGGAATGTGTGCCCTAGTTAGCTGTGCTATTAGGGGAGGTCTGTGGTCACTTCTGTATCCCTATGGTGGATGTTCACCTATGCATAATTTAAAAGCTTCTGAAGAATTGGTGGCAGCCCTATGTAGACAGATAGGAGCAGCCTCACATTTACAAGCAGCAGTTCTTATGGGGAGTTTCAACCACCCTGATATCTGTTGAAGGGAAAGCTCAGCAAGGAATAAGCAAGCCAGGAGGTCTCTGGAATGTGTTGATGAAAATGTCCTTCTCCAAGTCACAGAAAAGCTAAAAAGGAGAAGTAGTGTGCTGGGCTCTATTCTGACCAACAAGGAGGGGCTAGTGGGCAATGTGAAGCTTGAGGAAAGCTTTGGTGGAGTTTGAGATCCTTATGGCAGCAAAGAGGGCATGCAGCAAGCTAACTACCCTGGATTTCAGGAGAGCAGACTTTGGCCTCTTCAGGAAACTCTTGATAAAGTATCATGGGAGTAAGTCCCAGAGAAAATAAGGACCAAGAAAGCTGACAATATTCAAGCATCACTTCCTCCAAGTGCAAGGTTCATCTCTTATGAGTAAAAAAATCAAGGAAAGGGAGCAGGAGAACTGCATAGATGCATGAGGAGCTTCTGGCAAAACTCAGACATTGTCTCCCATAACATACTCATAGAAAAGTTCAGGAAATATGCATCAGATGAATGGACAGTGAGTGGCAGAGCTCAGAGTTGTGGCCTGAGGTGCAGAGCATAGTTAGAGGCCTGCAGCTAACCCTGTTCCCCAGGTGTCAGTGCCAGGTCAAGTTGGAAGGGGAGACAGAGCACACCCCCAGCAAATTTGCTGGTGATACAAAACTGGGAGGAGTGGCTGATACACAAGAAGGCTGTGCTACCATTCAGCATGACCTCGACAGGATGTGGAGTTGGGTGGAGAGGAGCTGATAAAGTTCAGCAAAGGCAAATGCAAAGTCCTGCACCTGGGGAGGAGAAACCCCAGCCTCCAGTACAGGATGGGGCTAAACTGCTGGGAAGCAGCACTGCAGAGAAGTTCCTGGAGGTCATGCCAGACAACAATTTGTCCATGAGCCAGCAGTGTGTCCTTGTGGCCAAGAAAACGAAAGGTATCCTGGAGTGCATTGGGGAAAGCATTGCGAGTAGGCCACAGGAGATGATCCTGCCCTTCTACTCAGCCCTGATAAGGCCACATCTGGAGTACTGTGTATAGTTCTGGGATTCCCAGTTCAAGAAAGAAAAAATCTCCTGGGGTGGGTCCAGAGAAGGGCTGTGAAGATGACGAGGGGACTGGAGCATCTGTCTTATGAGGCAAGGCTGAGACTGGCTGTTTAGCCTGGAGAAGACATGACTGAGAGGGAATTTTATCAATGCATACAAATACTGAAGGGCAGGTATCAAGTGGATGGGCAAGACTCTTTTCAATGATGCTTAGTCAGAACAAAGGGCAACGGATGCAAACTGATGCACAGGAAGATCCATCTGAATATGAGGGAAAGCTTTACTATGAGGCTGATAGCAGTGGAACAGTCTGCCCAGAGAGGCTGTGGAGTGTCTTTCTCTGGAGACAGTCAAAACAGACCAGGATATTATCCTGTGCAATCTGCTCTAAAGGTCTCCAGAGGTACCTTCTGTGAATCTGTGCAATTAGGCCCAGAAATTTTTTGTGCCTTAATTGATGTACATACATACTCATACATCTCACATGAATGTCAATAGGAGCAACCATTTGCACCAAAGAGTAATAATACACCCTTACTTATTTATCCTTGATTTTCTCATTTTCTATCAATTTTATTCAGGCTTGGATGGCTCACAGTTTCCCTTCCCTGATGGTCTAGAAGAAAGTCATTTCAAGCACTGCAGGTCTGCCTGTAGTAATGACCATGCTAAAAGCCATTGTGTGGTTTGGATCTTCACAAATCAATGCTGCTCTGTTACCTTCTTTCTTTCCTTCTCAAAGGTTATAGGTCTAATAATTAGAGTGGCCCCTTGATGAGCACATTGTGACTCAGTTTTCATGCCTTAATGATAGTGATAAGAATAAAATTATAGCTCTTCACAGCAATCTTTTTTTGATACAATGCTAACTCTGCATTGTGTAAAGTTAAAGTGTGGTTATTATACCCTTATATGCCAGAAGAATTTCACTTATGAGAGAAATGAGGAAGATTTTGCCCCTTGAGACATTCTAAAACTCTGTTGAAAGAAGAAAACTTAGAGGCATAAGCCACCTGGACAAAAGACCTCTTTATTTTCAGTTTCAATCAGCAACAGGATTATTAGCTAGGCTACTAGACAAGTAGGACAACCTTCCCTTAACCAGTGACCCATATCAACATCTGAACACCGGGCTGTACCTTATGATTTCAGTCGGATTTTTGAGTGCTCTTAAACACCTATAGTTATCTGCCATTCTGAAGTAGTGATATTTTCCTGAATAAGGACCCGATTCTAGCAGTGCAGTCAAAACAACTGCTGTAGGAATAAATGCAAACAATACTTTTAAAAATGCAGACATACATACCTACAAGCAAAAAGGGAAAATAGTGGTGACTAATCTATGGGTAGCCAAAAGCAGTGGTGTTGAACCACCTATGTTGAGTCCTTAAATCACAGAAGAGCAGTTTCTTCTCATAGAAAAGGCTGAATTTCTGTGTGGTTGAGACCACAGGGGTGTCTGTGAGGAGAGGTCAGGAATGACACATGCCAGACACAGGTCGTTCCAGCTGGCTCCAGCTAGCTCCAATGGCCCTACAAGAGGACACAACTGATCCCATCAGCCCCTGCTGGAAAAACAGTATCATAGAAGATTTTAGTTTGGAAAAGACATCTAAGATCACCCTGACCAGCCATTAATGCAGCTCTGCAAAGTCCACCACTAATTTTCCTCAGGTCATATCTGTTTTACCACAACAGTAACCAGTAAGCAATCTCCCTGTTTTTGTCTCAAACCAGAGGCTTCCTCTTTCAATTTTTTCCCTGGTCCTGATATGAGAGGTGAGGTGGGAAGTGGGCAAGTGGCTGATGGAGAGTTTAGCTCTTAGGCAAAATTAACCCACCAGACTGGGTATAGTTTTTAATGCTGTGCCCTTTGCAGTTTCAATACCTGTAATACTTGTCTAATTTTAGTCTGCAATTTTTCAGTTGGATGTACTGTGAAATGAGACTGTGAACTTGCAAAGCATTAATTGATACATATTCAAAGTTTTTCTCTAATTTATAGAAAAACATTACTGATTGGTCTTTAATCTCAGAAATGTAAGACTAAAAAAAAAAATAACAACAATATCAATTAAAATAATCCACACACCCCCACTCCAAACAAGCCAGAAAGGAATGACTCAATTACCAATGAGAAAGAGTATTTGAGACATGATTACTCTTTTTTTCAAAGTCTTCCATGTAAAAATGGAAAAATATTGCCTGCATAGCAGAAACAGACTCTAGAAATCACTGTGAATGACTTGAGGATCTGAGGGGACTATTCTGGACAGAGATAAAGTTAAATTTGAATAATCTTAATTTATCTTTGGGCAGTTCTTGATACACAGCTTAAAATTCTTTGAAGCCTCTAAAGCAGTTTAGTACATAAAGGAAATAGTCTCTGAACAGACTTCTTTTTTCAGAACAGTAATAATTCCTTAGATTCAAATTCCACCTTTTTACAAGTTTAAATAATAAAATGGAGCATATGAGAGCTTTTTTAATGATATATGTTGGATATAAAATCAGTCCTTTAAGGTGATTTCACATCTTTCATACTTTTGAACCTTCTAAAAGGACTATCTTCTGAAATTATATTACATGAAACCCTGTGTTATAAAAAAAATTCCCATGAATGTTGGTTTTGAGTTACTACTAAAATGCTTCCAGTACATTAGATTATTTTCTTGCATAACATTGCACTCTGTTATTAGTATTGTTGCTGTTACTGTTCATTTTCTTTTCTCACTGCTGTTTCCAGTAAATTGTTCTTATTTCCACCTATGATCTTTAACTTTCTGTGCCAGTTTTCCTCTCCGTCCTGCCACAGGGGCTGTGGGGGAAAAGTGAGAGAGCAGAACATGTTCTGGGGTATTTCGGTAGAAGCCCTAAATGGGGGAACACCATTCCTAAACCCTGACAACATCATAAAAGAAAAGGTTCAGAGTGAAGTAGGATCAGCAGGCCAGAGAGACCGCTGTAATTCCTCTGTCTTCTTTCTCATGAATATTTATCCATTGAGTAAGGTTCTGCAGCTTTGGCAGTTGAAAGCCACCTTTCAAGTGAAAAAAGAAGGTGAAAAGATGGGGAGGAAGGGAAATTCCTAGAAACATTCTGTAATTTTTCTGATTTTTTTTCCAAATATGGCAAAACAATCCATAGACTAAGTGCAGCTGCATAGAAGAAACCTTAATCTTCTCAAATGCATACTTATGAAACATATAAATTATGTCCAGCCAGAGATACAGCCATTGTTCAACTCCAAGGAATGAACTTCTGTGAGGCTACCAGAGAAAACATAGAAGTAACACTTGTTACCTTCCAAAAGGTATTTTAAGGTCTACATTACCAATGACTCAATATAATTGAAATTATGGCAGGTTTTAGGTAGCGTGACTTAAAATAGAATTTATTGAGTTTGTTTATCTAGTGGATTTAGATAACATTCATTGGAGTTGACTGTGTTGATTTGGCATGGATGAAAAATCATGAAAATAGTGGATTAGATTACCAGTATCTCAGGGGTTACTTGAGAGGGTTACAGAGTAAGAGATAACTTACTCTGGGATCCATCATGAAAATAAATAAAAATGGGAAGTATTGAAGAGAAAAGAAAGATTTACTTCATTATATCTTCCAAAGGTGAATGGGAATAAGCAGTGGGAACTGTGAATCTTTTTTCCTGATGTATGGAGATGTCCAAATTGGACAATTTCATATTTTCCATCATCACTGGGGCTTTCTGTTACTGACCACTGAATCAGTGTCTGAACCCTGAAAGGTTATTAAACTAAACCAAACTGCATATTCATGGAAGTATTCTTGTTATACACTTGTAATGTGTACACAAACTTCTTATGGTAGAAATATGCCTGTTTCAATACACATTCACAGCACAGATCTGTGCAGGAATTTAGTAGCAAAACATCAATTAAAATGAAGAGGGTAATTCATCAATACCAATACACATATACAAACATGCTCCCTGCATGTTTGTATATGTGTATTGGTAATGATGAATGAATCACAAATGGCATGCTTCTATGTGTATTTTGGCAATGCAGGAGTTGCTTTGCTCCCTGTTCCTACTGCATGTGTGTTTTGGCATGCTGGTTTTCTGAATACTCCTAAATAGAACGTAGATTTGTAATGCTGAGCCTGAGTTTGCATGTTCTATTCTTTCATAGCACTAGGTGGGACAAGAATAATTGAAAGGGGAAAAGGGTTATTGTTTTTTTAATTTAATGATGTCAGATGTCAGGAGGGAAACTGGGAAAATGTAAAAAAATCTTTGTATCACTATTGGGTGAGAACTGCTAAACCAAACTGGGTGTGACTGAAGCTGAAGAAACAACCCAAAATATCTGAAATTTTGCCCAAAAAAATCCAGAGATGTCAACCCCTGCTAATCTCTCAAAGTCATTGAATCCCTCTATATGACAAGTAAAGTTGGTTTATAATTACTTTAAAGGTTTATTTGAAATATCCTTATCCTAACTGTGTCTGATTCTTCTATTAGCTGCATCAGGATGAACTAAGAATAACTTCTACAAGTAAATGGGCTTAAACTGGCTTGACAGGGAATCTGGCCCACTAAAGCCAGTTCTGCTTTACTCCCTGCCACTCCAGTGACTACTGAATTAAGCAGTGAGAAACATCACCTTCTATTTTGGCCACCTAGTACATGTAAGAGTGAATATGTGGCAAAAGCAAAGTGCTGGCTGTTGAGAGGTCTGGTTTATATTCCAAGATCTACCACTAAGGGCTAATTTCTGACTTGGCATGAGTATTTTAACCGCTGCGTTCACACCTTTTTCCTCATTACAAAGTTAGACTGGTATCACCTCACAGGCATGATAGAAAACTATATATTTCAATAATTGTAAGTTTTGCTTTTAAATCCTTTAATAAATATTCCTATTAAGCAAATATTAATTATGAATCAAGTTTTCTTGGGGCTTAGGATAAGAGCAGGACAAACTTGCTGAAATACAATTTATAATCTTCACAATCTCTGAATTTTTGTGAAGTCCTAAAAGCTTGTAATATAGTTTTACATTTTTGAGGTGAAATTAATGGGATCAGGACTGACCTTTCCCAAAATGGAGAAGGGGACCCCTCCTTCTCTCCTGTCCCTTTGTGCTGAGATTCAAAATGTTACACTGGAAATTCAATCTGTCTCTCAATAGAGATATGTTGAAACTTTCTGAAAAGCTGTATCTGTGAGGTGTGTTTTTTTTTTTTTCTTCCACATTTATTCTTTTTATTGCTTGGAAGATTATGAGGAAAAAAGTATGTGCAACTTGCTAATATATATACAGAAGTTTGGTGTAGGAGTAGTGTCTCCATCCCAGTTCTATGCCATAATAACAGGGTCATGCTATTCTCTTTTAGGAATAAGTAAGAAGGAATAATGTCCCATTGCTCACTGATGGCTATTACAAAACTTCCTTATGTACAATGACAAAGTAGGCAAAGCCTTTCTCTCCCTTCTTTATTTATGTACAGTAAGAGCTCACAAAACTGACAACTTCAGGAAATTAAGTCAGTAGGTGCTTGTGGCAGACATGTCCTTCAGCCTATTTACCATTAAATTATTTCCTTCAGCCTTTTTAAAATTAAAGAAAGTTGCAAAGGAAAATAAGACTTTGTAGTGTTTCAAAGTATTATGAGTTGAAAATACATATAAGAGAACATATCTGGAGAGAAAGTGAATGGTAGTGTAGTTGGACAAAGCCATTTGCCTGTACTCTTGAAGTCTCCCTTTGTTTAGGACATCTGTATCTTGTTCTCATAAATTCTTGTTCTTATAAATTCTCATAACACCGTTAATTCCATCTTTTCTCCTGAAAGGGATATCCCATGATAGATTTGGCACACTAGCAGGTATCAGTCACAAATCCTAGCACTGAGATAAAGCAGCAAGAACAGTTCCAGGAAGAAGGCAGTGGGTGTCTCTGAAGATTTGTAACACTCTGATGTTTTAGTCTGGAAAAGGTTCTCTATTTTTCATAAATGTCTCACAAGATATTATTGTGTAGGTCAGATATTTAATTAGCTATCTTCTAACACTCTTGAAAAAAAAGTTACCTACCTGTGGGAAATTTCCCTTCATTGAATTGACTCAGTTGCACTGATGTATATTCAGAGCATCTCACTTGCCATCAGGAAACTCAGATTTTACACCAGATAAGAGAGAAATAGGATTTATATGTCTTTGTTGTCTTTGCTGGACACCAAGGAAACAGTAAACCCCTCCAGAAGACCAATATTTCAGGACTCTAGAGCCAGCTGCCTGCAGCATCCAGGGGGAATGTGGGAATGTGCTGCTCTGATGTTGCACCCATTATTCCGTCAAGCATCACAGCCTCATGGTCCACTCTCGCAGTCCAGTAAATTTGTTCTTTGTCCAGCCTTTTACTCCCCCATGCTATGGCAGGAAAATGAATATGAATTATAGCAGAGGTCTATTTTGCAATCATATGAGGTCCAGCTGGGAGAGAAGATCAGAACAGGGTCTGTGGCTAAAGAGAGGCTTTGAATTTCTAAGACCCAGTGTCTTCTGTCTAAATCAGAGAGGGTGAAATTATACATCTGTGATTTCCTATTTGGCTGCTAAGACATCTGTAAGATTCTTTGCCAAGGCTAGGGCTTTTACAGAAAACACAGCTCCCCACTCCCAGCACTAAAGATAGAGTTTGAATATATCTTCATAAATCTCTAAACTTCATCATTTGAGGACTTAATCCTAATTGCAAATATAAAGACTGAGACCTATTACAAGAAAAAGATTTCCTATGCTGGCTTACAAGAGGTATTTTACACCATGCTGAAGGCAAGGAGCCTGAATCTGTGTCTATGACTATTTCTACATTCTTGTAAAAATGTTTAATGAAGACAAGGCATGAGGGCAAGCCTTCTGAAGTTGTCTTGTAAATCAGCTAACTTTGGTCATTAAGTTGAAGCCATAGTTAACCATAATGTGGGAGAAAGATGTAGTGAAGAAATAAATATTCAACATGGAGACGAATAAATGATATGTAACTCTGAACTAATTTTAATTTAATTAAATATAAACAGAAATTTTCTCTAGTAATACTAATAATTTGAATCAGTACTTTTTTTGCTTTCCTGATTCTATGGATTGTTTTACGATCAGAAAGGAAATATTATGAAAACAACTTTCAAAGATGAACAGTGATATTTCTTCTATGACCTCCTTAAAAAATATTGTATATATGAAATATAAAATAAGCCGGGCTTTTGTGCATGTCTCCAAGACAAGTTTAATTTCTGCAACAGTTGAAGTGCAGAAGAATAAGAAACCCTTAAGTTGTAGCACACTTTGTTGTTTAGGGAACAGAGGTAGGGCTTTAGCACTTCACAGTAATCTCCTCATCAGGAAAAGTATGTCTTCTGTCTGGGCTGTGTCACATTGTATTTGCTTTTGCAGTTGTGCCCTTTGGACCAGGTTCTGCTACTGGTTACACTCAGTGGTGCTTATAGAAGAGTATAACAGAGGGACAAATTTGGTTCTCTGTTTGTAAGCAGGCACCCAGGGAGCGACACGAGTTGCCTTATTAGGCAGCACAAAAGGAAATGGTGCCGCTTGGCAACCTTCACGTGTTCCAGCCGCCCGCGTCTGTAGTTGCTCAGACCTCTTGGGCCTGTGCTTTTTCACTGTAAAACAGCAGGCCCTTGAAAATACAGTGCTGGCTTGGCAACTGACCGCTGCCAGATAACAATTGACACCAGGACTAATTTAGTAATGTGCAGTTTTAGGGAGTGACATTTACTGTATTCTGGGTGCAACTGATACAAAGCATGCAGCCGTGGCAAGCCCTGCATGGTATTTGCAAAGTGTCAACTTGAAAGAGTCAGGCTGCTCTTATGTCTGCTCTCAGAGGCAATTGCTGCAGCCCATCAAATCAACCTTCATGTAATATAAACAGGGAGACGTTCTCCTGCCATTCAGAGTTGCTATTCTGTGTGGTTGCTGGTTATATCATATGTCAACACATTGTACAGATAATGAAAATGGGGAGTCTGAACTTGTACAGGAGATAAAGGTTTCCCCGGAGAAGCAAAATTACAGTGAATCTGTCAGGCACAGATTAAGGATTTTGCAAAATAATCAGAGACACAGAAGTTAGCCCTTTTGATATGACTGTTAGCTGTGGTATGACTTACTGTGTAGAATAATTCTATTAAGTTAGTTCATTAATATGTAAGTTATAATGATCTCTGCAAAAAGGACTTTCAGCATAAAATACCGGTAGTTCTTTCAGGAACTCCAGGTGGGTGGGCTGAAAGCTATTGTGATAATGATTGCAGAACTAAAGGTCTCACAAAAGAAATTTTCACTTGGATTTTTGCAGTAGATATTTCGAGGTGAGGTATAAATGAGTGTTATCAAATCCTCAGATAAGGATATTATTTTCATCATTTCTTACCTTTCATTGAAAAGGATTGTTAAGCAGTGGAAGGTTTCCAAACAGAACAATAGAAGGGGGTGTGTGTGCAGTTTTACTTTCACTCGTTGACTTTTTGCCAGAGCAAGCAAAATGCTTAGTTTTCAGCAATTCAGCAGTGCTCTTTAATAAGAGCTGTGGCTGTAAGCTATTGCTGTGCTGAGAATAGGATATTTTGTCCTGATATCCCACTATTTCCCTTGCCAGGATCGTTGGGAAGCTGCTCTGGGGCAACCTCAGTCCAACTCTCTGAAAGCCACATGCTCTGCATGACTCTTTCTGCTGCAATGGCCCCCAGGCAGCATGCAGACAGACAAATGGCATCACAGTTTCCCCTTGGTAACTGCTTCCTTGTTAGCTCTAACCCTTGAGAAGCTGATTGATCTTAATATTAAACACCATCAAAACTTGCAAGTTTATCTCATAGAGAAGAAACACCTGTCTGGAAAAAGATGTCAAAGTTGTTACAATTACTCCTGGTTACTTTCCGTGTCATGTATTTTTATGTTTTCTGCTATGCTGTAAAAAGTCCTTTTCAAGCTTATGAACCTATAAAGAAATCACTGATCAATAGCCCCAGAAGTAAAAAGTTTCTGCACAAGGATATTGAAGAAGTAAAATTGAACAAAACAATTTCTGTTTAAAATTTCATTTTTGAAAATAAGAAGTCTTTGTAACTAGAAAAGCTTTTAGCTATGAAGTTTTAATCAATTAAAAGATGCTTATGGCACATTTCTATTCATTCTAAAAATATCTTGATGCTTAACTGAAGTACAAACTGACCTGTGAACTGTGCCAATCTCAGTGGTGTTTCTGCTGTATCTGTGTCCCTGTACTTAATGTTGGAACATTAAGAACACAAAACATTAAAATGTTACAATTTCATCTTTTACTCCTCGGCATAATCCCATAATGAGAAGTCACAGAATTCACTGTGGGAAAATCATGATGTCTCCATGGATTTATTACCCATTTCTTTTTTTCATTCTCGTAATAATAGCATTGCTATTGTGTTAAAGTAACAGATCCATGTCCAGGTCAATGATTAAGCTCCTGTATTTATATCATAGCCTCTGGATCAAAACGATCCCAATTTCCAGAAGCACTAACTGGCTAAACTCAGCGTCTGCTAGAGTGAAAACAAACTCTAGTTGTTCTGGCATAAGGATGTTGTTCTTTATTGGTCTGTGTGAACTAACTGCATGTATATTAGGAGGGCTTTGAGGGAGCAGGAGCACACTGGTGTGTGGCACCCAAGGAAAACCTGCCCATTCAGCAGCCGCGCCTGCGGACAGTGGCCAGTCTTGAGGACACAAACAGAGAAGTGAAATGACAGAGCCTACATACGTCCACAGCTCTACAGAACTCTGCAGGGAACAATTCAAGGCATTTCTTAATCACTTTTTTATTCCCATTGCATTGCAATTATGTTTCAGGAGTGGAATAAAGCGTGAGTTTTTGAAAGAAATTGTGGGAATATTAGATATATTTGGGAGAGAAAATATTTCTTTATAAGTGCTGTCTGAAATTGACAGTAGTGTAGATCTTACTGTGACAGATACATTTTTTCTTCAAATTGTTTGGTGCGTTATGGCTAATAATTTGTTAGCAATAAAAAATGATCCCTATATGGTTTGTGTTAGTAACATAAAAGAATCAAAAAGGACCAAGGAAATGCAGAAATGCCATCGCTGTCACATAGCTGAATCACAGAGAGTGCCATGTTTGCCAGGAGAGCTGTGAAAGGTTTTTCTGTATGTCATGGGGGAAGAAAAGCATGTTCAATTTTAAGGTCTGCATCAAAGCAACATTTGAAAAATTTTGTTTTAGCCATCCTCTTCCTTTAATTTAAGCTGGGAAAATATGTTTTGTTTGCAAAATGCAAATGTTTCTGTGGTGTTTGAAAGCAATTCACCAAATGGCTCCTAAGTAAGAGATCACTAAACATTTAATGGGAAATAGTGGAAAAAAAATATAATTTCCATTAACTCCAGTGAGGTACTTGAACTTCTTTTTAAAAAATTGTTTTCTTGTTTGAAATATTATTGTTTTTAGCTGTTAACAATTTTCTGTCTTGGCCAAGCCTTTTGGAAAACTGATATGTCTATTCTGTTTGAAGACAATACCCTTTATGTTTATTGTTACAATTTCTTTTGAGGCCAAATTGCCTGTGACGAGGAAGACTTTTTCTTCTTGTTGTTTTTAATGACTTTCTTTTTTTGAGATGTGGGGTGTGTTGTTTGTTTGGTTTGTTTCCTTAGGCAAAAGCAGAAATTTAGCAACATAAATAAAATTCAGATCAACATTAAATCCCACATTTTGTGTAAATGGCCAGATTTTTGCCACAGTTTTTCTTTGTGTCATTTCATTAGATGGCCACAAAATAGCTAATTAGCTAAAAATTATAAATCAGATTGCACTCTTCCACTTTTATGATAATCAGTTTTAGCAATGTAAAATGTATTACATTGTTAAGTACTAATCTTTTTACTTAGAATTCAGAAGAAATTATTGTGTTCTTCCTTAGAGAAGATATGAAATTGTCAATTTGACAAGAAACTGTAAATTAATCAACTTTTTCAGTCAGTTTTGGAACATCATTACTTTGCCTGACTTTCAGTGACTTGCAGAGATGTGAGTACTCCAAAACAAACCCCTGTTTGTTCTGTTTATTTTTATTCACATTTACAGGGTTGATAAAACCCTAATCTGTGGCGTTGCTCCTATTGCTACTCTGCTGAAATAATAGCTTTACAGACATCGCAACAGTCACAGCACTTCCCTGGGATTGTTTGTTCAAGAAGTTCATATTTAGAAGACATTGATATGTAATGCCAGACTTTTCCCTATCTCCAGGGAACAAATGTTGGGAATTGGAGCAACATTTTTAGCAATAACTTGGCATCTTTTAACACTTTACATCATTGCTGGTAGGAAGCATATTTGTACAGAGCTATAACAATGTGTGCAAGTCAAACCCGATGTAAATATCTCATGAGAGAAATGTTGGCTGTAGCTGTCTGAATTAAATGATATAACTTCCTACATTATATAAAAAAGGCATCCAATTTATAAGATTTTTTCCTAAAGCTGCAAAAAGAAGGTTCCAGTGTGTTATCATGTGATTAAAAAGACAAAAAACTTTAGTTTAATAGAGCTTTTAATCCAGACATGAAATCATTAAAATAAAATGGAGACATGATATTTTGGATGAGAACTCAAGAAATTTGGGTGAAATCCCATCTGTGCTGCAAATATTCTGCTTGAACTTTGAGAACTGATTTAATCTGTATTTGCCTTAAATCCCTCTTTATGAATTTAAGGTGATGATACTCAATTTGTCCTCCTTAGGGAACATCCTAAGAAATGCATATGTGATTTGGAGATTACGTCCCTCATTTCTTGTAATACTGAGAGTACCGAAAGGAACTTTAAAAGTGAATATCTGACTGAATGAATACTAGACAAGTTGGTAATTTTAATGCTGTTGTACAAAGCTGGTATTATATGTTAATGGCATACCAGCAAATACAGCCTTTTGAACTGGTATATTCTCTAAGTATTAGGTCATCATTTGAATCTATTCATTACAGCTGACATTCTGGAAAAGGATCTTTATTCTAACACAGGTGCTCTTGAAAATGAATCCTGTTTAGATCTCTCCCTCACAAAATCAGTGGAAAAAGGTCATGTCTCCATTATTGAGACAGTAGGATCCCCATTGGGATCAGAACATGTTGCTGGAGTATGGATGGTAATACAGGTTGCAAGTACAATAGCAGTGTGAAAATGAAAACTGTTGAATCAAACTGTTGAATCAAACTGTTTTCTGGAGGCAGGGCAAATTTACCTTCCTAAAGGCTACTGCTGAGACAAAGTTGCACAGTAACCTTTTGCTGCAATATTTGCATCACACTGTAATCCTCATAGTGTGGATGGTAATTGAATGGAACCAGACCTTCACTACCTAATCAGTTTATTATTCTTGCTCTTTTTAAAGTGAAATTGTTTTCTCCAAAGAAATAATAATAAAAGAGAACTTTTGAAATTGACAACAGAAAACAAGACCAGACATGCCAGCAATCATTTTTCATTTGACCATATCCCTGAACAAGATAATTCACCTATGCTTCAAGTCTATTCTGAAAAGTGTCGCTGTTTTTAGAGATAAGCCTAAAGCTGGAAGCTTAGATCAAGAGCAGATCTTATTGCTATGGCAAATACCACTGTACATGCAGATTCATTATTACTTGTTTTCACAGTCTTTATAGTAGTTGAATTTGTGGAGCTACTTGCACTCTACAAAGGGGTTTGAATGGTTTTAATTAAATGTTGATAAAACAGAAAAGGAATCTTGGGATGTGAAAACAAATTAATTCTGGTCATTAGTCACCTGACAAGCATATTACAATACAGATTTTTTATAGCTCCATGGATGCCTGTGAAACTGGAAAGATGGTATTCTAAATGGATTCCTTGTTAGCTGCTTTGAGTCACTGTGAATATCACTTTAGTTACCTACTAAATTACTGAAGCAGTTATGTAAAGTGCTTTCAAGGCAGTACATTACCATGCCTGTATCTGATTTTGAAAATGAATTCTGAAAGCTTAGCTGTAAAAAATATAAGATCAGCTTAGTATAGTTCAGAAACTGCTGTAAAATCTTGAAATGACTGTAGTAGAATGTTTTGGCGATGTGCAGCTGCCAGCTGCTCTTATGGACATGGCAGAAATATGTTCCACATCCCTCCTTCTGCCCTACCTTTTTCTTTTCTGTTTCATGTCACATGAAGCTAATGTTTGTCCCCTGCTTTTTGTATTCTATATAGTACTCCTGTCAGCTGAGAAAAAAATAAGTCAAGTAATAAAATAGGCTAGCACTGCCTTAGCTAAACCATGAGGAATCACTCTAATGTCATACATTGATCAAGCTTGTTGTTTGATAAGGAAAGCAGTCTGTGTATATACAAGAGTGTGATGTTTATGGAAAAACTCCTCCAGGTTCCCTAAAAACCTGCTACTGAGGTGTGTATTACTGGGATTATGAGGGACACATAATGCTTTCTATTTCCATGCAAATTGATCTGGCAGTTCCTGCAACGAGTTGTACCAGATCTGAAAATTACTTCTACCAATGTACTGCTACTTGAAGTTGCTTTATTTTAGCTGTTATAGAGAAAACATCTTATGTCTCAGTTTATCAGCACAGACTATTACAGAGATTGAAGGATGTTTGGATATCCAGATTATGTATTAATTTGCAGTAAAGTAGCAAATTGGAAGAGAGCATAAAGTAAATGAACTAAACTAGGCCAGCAAGACTAATTTCTTTATCTTAACATAGCATGTTGTGATCATTAGATTTTCCACCAAGAATGAATCTTGCTTGCCTTTTGTCTGTAATAGAGCTGACAAAGAAAAAAAGAGAAAGGAAAAGAATGAAACATTTGCATTTTCCTGGCTGACTGACACAGATTTAGAAACTCTTGAAGAGTGAGTCTGCCTAGTGAGCAGATAGGAAATTGGTATAATGGACATAATTGACACAAAAATCACCTTTGCTGTCTGACCTTTAGGGCTTTGGAGCTTATGTGAGTCACAAGCCTGGGAAACTTTGGGAAGACCTCAACAATCTGTGTTAAAGGCAGCTTGTCTGCATGCTCACCCTGATATTCTGGGTCAGGGAAGATATGGGCTTCTCTGTTAATAGATTAAGTCTGCACAGAAGGTAGCAGTGATACAGGTGTCTGGGTGATGCAGGGCAACCAGAATTTTACTGAAGGTCACTATTTCTAAGAGATATTGAAAGTTTAAAAAAAAAAATAATTTTTGATCAGAAGTTTTTGGCCAGCTGAACCTTCCATCATTCCTTGGGCAGAAGTAACCTTTTGGCCAGGTGGGACTTTACTGTCTTAAGGTGAGGGCATTTTAACTATCCAAATACTACAATTGTCTCTAACATGGCATATTACACACCTGTCAGGGTATCAGGGTGGCCTCTGCATCTAATACTTGCACGGAACCAAAAAAATTCCAATACCGAACAGAGAGTGATAAACATGCCAGTGAAGTACTGGGCCCCTGAAGTACATTGCAAAGGAGACCTGCAAAGCAAAACTTTGAGGGAAGGGCAGAGGAGGAACAATACCAGCAGCTAGCAATGGGAAGGCTCTTTTTGTTTCAAAGCCCCGTGCCTCTGAAGTTAGCAGATGTCACCTAGAAAATGTTATTATCTCTAGCAGAAGAGCATTAAGCAGTGTTAAAGAAAAGAAAGAATTAGGTTCATTGTCTTAAACTGGTTTATCTTAGAACTATCTTGGAACATAATATAATTTTTAAAAAGTGCATTAAGGAAATAAAATTAAAAAGAACAATTCTGTTAACATGATTGACCAAGAAACTGCTGTTGGTTGACCCTGACTGGGTGCCAGGTGCTCACCAAAGCTTCTCTATCACTGCCCTCCTCAGCTGGGTAGAGGAGAGAAAGTATAATGAAAGGCTCATGGGTCGAGATAAGGGCAGGGAGAAATCATTCATCAGGAACCATCATGGGAAATAGGATCCTCTTGGAGAAATTAGTTTAATTTCTTACCAATCAAATCAGAGAAGAGTAATGAGAAATAAACCCAAATCTTAAAACTTGTTCCCCTGACACTGCCTTTATTCCTGGGCTTAACTTCGCTCCCATTTTCTCTCTCTCCTTTCCTCCAATGGCCCAGGGAATGAGGAATGGGGACTGTAGTCAGTTCATCACATGTTTCTGCCACTCCCTCTGCCTAAGTGACAGCACTCCACACACTCTTTCCCTTCTCTAGCCTGAAGTCCCTTCCAGAGGAGACAGTCCTCCATTAACTTCTCCAGTGTGTGTCCTTCCCATAGGCTGCAGCTCATTAACTGCTCCAAAGTGGTTCCCTTTCCATGGGGTACAGTCCTTCAGTAACTGGCTGCTCCAGTGTGGGTTGCCTGTGTGGTCAGAGGTCCTGTCAGCAAACCTGCTCCAGAGAGGGCTCCTCTCTCCACAGGTACTGCCAGGAACAGATTGCTCCAGTGTGGGCTTCCTACAGGGTCACAGCCTCCTTTGGGTATCCACCTGCTCTGGTGTGGGGTCCTGCACAGACTGCAGGTGGATCTCTGCTCCACCATGAACCTCCATGGGCTGCAGGGGCACAGCTGCCTCACCATGGGCTGCACCACGGACTGCAGGGGACGCTGCTCCTGCACATGGAGCCCCTCCTGCCCCTCCTCCTTCACTGACCTTAGGGTCTGCAGGGTTGTTCCTCTCACATATTCTCACTTCTCTCATCTGACTCTTGCTGTGTACCTTTTTCCCCTTCTTAACTATGTTATCCCTGAGGGTCCATCCCTGTTGCTGATGGGCTCAGCCTTGGCCATTGGTGGGTCCATCTTGGAGATGTCTGGCATTGGTTCTGTTGTAATCCTTTGAGTCTTTGCTACCAAATGTAATCCTTACCCACATGTAATGCCATATGTTAAAATCAATGGTATTGCATCCTATATAGTGCTACTTTGTAAGAGTTTGAAGAAAACCAGAACCCTGGGAAGTTACCACTGAGAATTCAGCTAAATTCAAGTAAAAGTATTTAGCTCCTCTTTCTTTGTTAAAACAAGACAGTTTTATCTCACAAAATGGCAGTTGGCTTGGCTGATTGTAGTTCTAAAATTTGATATTGTTCAAATATTGAAATGTACATCTTATTGTGAAAGATATGCTGTGCAAAATAGACTGCCACCCGAAAAATAGAAGGAATAAAATTTAAAAATTGGAAAAAGAGCAACAGCGTTTCAGAACATATCTTATGGAAGAATCTTTTGAGGTCAATGCTCATTTATATTCCTCTGCATCTAAATTCTTTGTATTCTCTAGGCTCAAACTTCAGGTACAGTAGCTAGCAGAGATTTGATAGGAGAATGAGAAAAATATTTCTTTTATGAAATGGGATTGTGCTGTTAGCTCAAAATGGAGATACAGTCAATGAACACTGATCTCACATCTGACTTGTTCTTCAAAAAAAAAAAAAAAGCAAACCCACTTTATAAAGCAGAGTTTCAATTTTCGAAAATCATGGTTAATAAATTCCCAGCTGCCTTCTTGTACTATAACACATTCAAATCCACTTTTCAAAGACCTGAGGTGCTATAAGGCATTGTCTTTTCCTTTATTTCTTCTACCAGTAAGACCTCTGCATACCAGAAAGTCAGGCATCATGGATCTCATCTCACACGTTTTGCCCTGTCACCTGTTACAAGACAACTCACAGCAGACCCAAGGCTTGCTGGGGCAGTAAGACAGGACAGAAAGGTGGCTGTGATAATGAGGAAACTGCAGATCTTTTCCCTAAAACTGAGCTGAAGCAGCATGCTGGTCCCATTGTTTTTATGTACACGTTTTTGGCAGTAAGTGAATCGGAATATGTTGTTTTCTGCTACCGCAGAGAGTCATCCAGCACTTCAGATAGTGAACACATTATTTCATTCTGAGGTTTTACTGTTACTGCTTCAGATTCTGATCTGCTTGTACTGTCTGTAAGGAGACATAGTAAACATGCTCAATTTAATCCCACTCTATGAGAAAGAAAATAAGTATTTTTTCACACAGAGAAGACTTAAGATTTTAATTGTGAATTCTCAGCAAAACTAACTTTGACTTGAAGGCTTCTTTTATTCTTTACCAGGAGATAAGTGGGAAAATGCTTTTTTGGTAACTATTCTCAATATTTTCCTATGTTAAGAGTGACACTCAAGCAATTTACATGGAAGGAATTTATGAAGCAGTTTGATTAGGCAGCAGGCACAACAAGCAGTGCTATTTGGAGGGTTAACACTTGCACCAGCTTTGGAGCTTTGAGGCACAGAGCCAGAGGCCAAGTGACATTAGCTGCTCAAGAAATGCACTAATCGCCTTAGAAATGCAATGCCTGGAGAGTCTCTTAGGTATTATGTAATGGAAATTGTAAGGGAAAGGATAAAAGTCAAACTTTGTGTATTTACTGAAGATTATTGACGTAATTGTGACATCACTGATGGAGAGTCACAAGACACCTTTTGTGTACATAGTGCAACAGCCAGTTGGCAATTAGCACAGTGCCACCCAGGCAGCTGGAAATGTGGTACTGGACCTACAAACACGCTCCAGGGGGTAATCCCCAAACAGCCTACTGCCTTTCACACACCATACACAGAAGGTGCCATGGGACTTAATGTTGGTCTTGTAGTAACCATAGCAGTGTCATCTGAAGGGTTGACTTTCCCCTGTGACATCAAAGGGGACATTGAGGTACTGGAGTGCCCAAGGATGGCCAATGAAGCCAATAAAAGGTCTAGAAAATGTCTTATAAGGAACAGCTGAGGGAACTGGGGTTATTTTGGCTGGAGAAGAGGAGGCACAGGGGGGACCTCATTGCTCTTTACAACTGCCTGAAAGGAGATTATAGCCAGGTGGAGGGTTGTTCTCTTCTGCCATGTCTCAAGTGACAGGATGAGATGAAATGGCCTCACATTGCACCTGGGGATGTCCCTATTAGATACCAAAAAAACCCAAAATTGCTGAAAGAATGGTCAGGAATTAGAATAAGTTTTCCAGGGAGGTAGTGAAATCACCATCTCTGGAAGTTTTCAAAAGGCATCGGGATGTGGCACTTGGGAATATGATTTAAGGGTAATTATGGTGGTGCTGGGTTGATAGCTGGACTGGATGATCTTGAAGATCTCTTTCAGACTCGATGATTTTGTGACTCTGATTCCCCATATCCTCTTTATGATTGCTCAGCTTGAAACACAAACAATGATTTGAGCCTATAGAGTGCTTTTGTTTGGATCTATGCAGTGTGAAGGACTCTGCAAAATGCCAGTGGGGTTTTGACTTATTTGGGGTATCCAGCCATCTCTTTAATAGGTAGAGGCTAGGCAAGCATAAAGGAAATATGTTAATGAGATAATTAAGATTGTGATGGATCATGACTCATTCAGAGTAGCAGAAATCCCAAAGTTATAGAAAGCAGCCCTGCTCAGCATGGAGACATTTGGCATACAAAGATGGTCCCCGGGTGAAACAGTTAAGTGGCACGATGTCCTGACAAATTTACAACTCCCAGAGGCCAGAACGTGTGAACAGAGGAGCTTGGATATCTAGACATATGATATCTAACTCCCTGATATTGGAGAGTTCCACCACAAATCAGTTGAATTTTCTAGACTGGATTTTGTAGATGTCTCCTCTATGATCAAGCAAACTGCTCTGTAGAACAACTATGAACTGCTCAATGGAAATCTTATGATTGGTGTGGGAGGATGAAATGTAGCCCATGAGCTTAAAAGCAGTTGTCCTTACCAGCTTCTATTATGAGCTGAGAAAACTAAGGAATTAAAAAAAGGAATGCAGTATTTTTCCTACTACTGAGCAGTTCAGGGCAGATATTAGGGTCTGTGCAAATCTGTTAATTTAATTGAAACTCTACAGCTGCTTCTGCCAGAATTCACAAACCTGATAAACAAGTTCCACAAAGCTCATAGGCTTCAGCTAGCAACACCACTGATGTTCAGCTGATGGCCACATTTTGATATAATTGTAAAAGTCATGGACTCTAAAAAGGAAGAAAACAAAAGAGTTATGAAATTCTCTATAGAGAAGTAAAGATTCTGTTGGCAAGTCTTAAATGCTGCTACTAAGCTTTGTATTTTTATCACAGAAGAAAATGATAGTGTGGTGGTAAAAGATAACTTTAACTAGAGACAAGACAGAAAAGGTGTTTAGGAATTGCTGAAGTGAATCATCTTCAGTGGACTATGTGCTATGGCATCTGTTCTTTGACTGTGGTGAGTACTGCAGAAGTGAGGAATGGGGTAGTAAACAACCCTGCAGCAGCATGTCCTAGGAGAAACCACTAGAGTGGGGACTGCAGCCTTCTCTTCATGACTACAGTCAGGTCTTACTGGGTGATGAGATGCTCCTCTTCATTATATTATTGTCAACTCCCACTTTTCCCCCTGCCACTACCGTGCAGGCTTCCAATTCAGGAATCGTTTGGTGAAGCAAGATAGAGACAGAATCATCTGAAAGTTTATTCCTTTCTACAAGACATGTTTTTGCTTCCCCTGCTTTGTTCATCAGTTTTATTTGCTGATACCACATCTGACATCACCTTGAAACACCACACTGTGAACAAAGGACACCACTCTTGTCCTGTCAGTGACTACTGCATTTGGCAAGAACAAGGATTTGAGGCACAGGAAGGAAAGGCTTGGGAGCAGACACTCAGATGCCTTTCCCATACCAAAGAATTGAAAGATTTTCATCTTCTGAGTACCAGACTAATTCATTAGAAGTTTCATATTCTGAACAGGGACTGTGCCCTTTTGCAGAACCCAGAGACTTCTCATCCTCATCCATAGCAACAATGAATGATGAGCTGTGTTTCTACCTCCACTGCCAGCAAGCTTCATATTTCAAGTACCTCCCTCAAAGCAGAAAACACTGTCAAATAATTATAAAACAATGTGATTTGATGGACCTTATCTTATATCTTGAAAGAAACCATTCAGCTGAAATTGAGAGCCTTATTTTTCCGAAGTAGGAAACTCTTAACAGCAAAGGAAATAGCACACTGTTTTCAATCCTGTAACTTGATGTTTGTAAGAGCAATATTAAATTCTAGTTCAGAAAAATTTTAGACAATAGTGGTTCAGATTGCTTCTGTATCTAAATCTCATAAAGAGCTCAGGGAGAGTTTGCTTCTTAACTGTGAGCCATGGTATGCAGCCATAGTGATGCAATTTGCTATAGAAAAAGGATTAAATTCATTAAAGCTACTCACAATGTAATCTGCAAAGATTGAGTTGATACATGCTTCCCTTTTGGCTCCAGTCTTGTCCTTGTGACCCTCTGGTTCTGCACCTGCAGTGCCCTGGAAAAGGTTGCCACACAATGCTCTTGGCTGTCTGGTAGGTGAAGGCAGAGCCCTGCCTCTTCCCCAGCACTTCACAAGTGCCCATGGACAGCAACACAACCGTGCACTGCATTCACAGACAGAAGAGCAGGATTGTGTTCAGCCTGCTAGGAGAGCCAAGCACTCTTATGCTCAAGCATTATGACCAAATAAAATTGCATCAGTGGTTTTGCATCTTCCAAGTCCGCAACAAATCACGATCACCATAATAGAGATTGATCACTGAGTACCCTAAGCTAACACAAAAATTAGTTCTGTGTCTCCAAGAATAAAATGCAGAAGGTAAAATACTTTAAAAATGAATAATATTTATTTTGCTTTACTATGTAATTTGTTTAAATTATTCTTGCTTTACTGTTGTTTTCAGAGATGTCATATACTACCCCACCTTTCCTATTATTAGAATGTTTCACTAGTGACTAATATCAACTACAGAGTAATGGAAGCTTCTTCACCTTTCATGCTTTCAGTTGAGCACCCCAAAGGTATTTAGGATCCAGTGACCAGCCTTGGCCAGATTGTTCTGAACTGATCTACTTTGCTTTGTATCTCAGAAGTGGAATTTGTTGGGAAACATATGAAAATACTATTTGTTGAGTAACAATCAGCTCTTACTCTCTTTTGATGTGTCTAAGTGAGGAATGTTCATAGGTAAAGCAGTTGACATGCAAAGCAGAAAGTCACATCATAAGGTTCAAAACATAGAAAGGAAAGGAAAACATAAACTAATGCAAACACAAAAGAAAAATGAGTTTGTGTTTACAGATAATGATAACACAGTTTTCTGTGACTTTCTCTGTGATCCCTAATAGCTTTATAATTCCAAGTCAAGGCTTGAAAGAAATCAATGACAATAATTCCACTGATTTCAACATTTCCTTCTTACCAAGAGACACATATAAATACCATCAGTTTTGCCATTGAAGAAAACATTTGTCTTCTCATGGAAAAGAGTATTACAGAAGACAAGAGTTAATGTATTGTGGGATATTTTCATTGCAGAATTGTGGAGGAACAGAATTGACAACGGCAATGTGATTTGCTACGTGCTTCAGCACAGCAAAAGATTTTGGCCATGAAACAGTATTTACAAAAGCTGGAGTCAGAAATGGAATGTAGGGGAATGGCATCAGTGTGTGGCAACAGTTACATGTAGTGGGACCAGACCTGTCACAGTATCACTTTGTAGCAAGAACAAGAAATAAACATGAATTTAGAACAAGAGTTGCCGCGTGTGACTTTCAGAGCAAAGTGCCTTTTACATCTCCACTGTTGCCAGGCCTAAATGTTTAGAAGACCTTCTAAAAGGGAAAAAGGGTTTATAGAAGTTATTTGCCATTTGAATTGTCTGGCTTGATAGAGCTGGATGGGGCAAATGCAGCATAAAACTTGTAGCCTGCTGGAGGCTTCCAGCCATTGGAGTAACAACTGGCAATTTTGCCACATTGCTTTCAATTAAAAGAGTATATCTAAGGGAAAAAAAAGGCACAGTGAAAGAGTGATCTTGCATAAAAGCTTGCATGTTATTTGACAGCAAGCTCTTAGAGGAGTTACAGCAGCCCTTGGCCCGTGCTGCACACTTGTGGGAGTGTTTTCCCAGGGAGCAGCAGTCAGGGCTCTGCCACTGACAGCACCTCCAAAGGCAGATGAGCACACAGGTGTGTTCGTGGGCGGGGAGTGTATAACTAAGGAAGAAGAATAGCAAATGGAGAGGTAAACTACACAAAGGGACTATGTTAGAGCTTTGTTATGAAAACTCAGAGACAGCAAGAGATGTAAAAGTTACTTGCTGTTCCACATAATGAGCTAACTGGTACAAGATTCTGCAAAGACCCAGAACTCCTCCATGTTTCTTAAGGACAAATGAATGTCTTTCATTTTGCTAGAAGAAAAGTTCTTGTCTGAATAGATATGAGTGACTTTCCTTCCTTGACATTTCTTATGTGAAATTCAGTAGTGTGTTAAAATGCAAAAATTCTGTACTGTGTCTTTGATGCAAAAAATTTCAGTCACAGGTCATTCTGTATGTAAGGTTATATTCCCTTGCTTATTTAGATCTGTATATTATACGTTCATAAGCTTTTTACAAGCTCATTTGTGCGTCTCATGATTAAAAATTCTGTTTATGTTTTTTCGCTTGTCAAGACATAATCAGCTTTCATGCTGTGTCTATGTGATATCTTCAATAATCAGTTAGGTTTATGGGGAAAGCAGGAGCAGCAATGCTGTACAAAGTGCTTCTTGGGGATGAGCTGAAGCTGTGAACTCCGTTTTCATTCTGCTTTGCTTAAAATCTGAAAGCTGTGGGCTGCTGCCAAGGGAAGTTTCTCTAACAGCCTGGACTCTGTTAGCTAACTAGCTCCCCCTCTTGAAACTCCAGAAATGCTGACAGGAGTCAGGGACGTAAAGGGAAGTGAAACGAAATCCATCAGTGTTGGAGTTCTCGCATTTTTTATAACTGTTGTGGGTTTTTTTGTCTTATATGTAACTGACAGCTGGGGAGTCATGAAAAGAAGGCTGCAGTCCTTATCTTGCTGCTGCTGGTTTCTGAACTGACCTTGTAAGAAGGTAAAAGGAGTTTTGGTGTCTGCTGCAAAGGAATTCAAGTCTGCAGAGGTCACCCTAGTGTCAGTGTCCAGTGGAGAAAGGCAGCAGAGCTCCCCAGCTGAAGGGCACTGGAGAAGGATGGTGGAGGACAAGGATGCCTGGGGGACAAGATGGTTCAGCTCTACCCCGCAGCATCCCCTGCTCGGGACTCCAGCAAACACCAGGGCAGGAAGGGAAGCGCCCATCTGTGCAGGACACAAACATCAGCTGTGCCTCCCGGGGCATTCCTGCCTGACAATGAGCCCAGCTGACGCGGGGAGGTGGCAGCTGTGCTGCTGCGCGGCAACAGGGCTGTCAACACAGTAGGTAACTACAGCCCGGATTTTCTGTTTGCTTTTCTTTTTTTTTCTAGAACTGGTATTAGGTATATGGAGGGGTTTTGTTCTAGGGCATCAAATGGAGAGGTATGTGAGTCTGCAGCTGAGAAAAAGGTGTCTGGTATAGAACAGGCCTCATTACAGGGAACTCTTTCCATATGGGTTTTACAGAGAGCTGTCCTTGCCTGAAAATTCCCATTCAGACAAAGTTAATATAATGTCAGGATGGATAAAGGACAGGAGAAGGCAAGTGTTCTTGCTTTGTAGAGAGGGGTAACTGAGATATGGAGCTGCACTCACACTTCATACTACATTATTCAAGCATCCACAGACTTATTAGTTGAAAAAACATTTGCTATCCCTGCCATCCCTGAAAGAATGAAGTTAGAAAGTCCTAAGTTAGAACTTAGGACACCTCATTTCCAAGTTTTTCCTGGCAGTGGGCTATAAATCCAGACCCTTTTTGTTTCTTCTTCCTCTCTCCAGTACCATGAATCTTTCATGGCTTTGGACAGTGGTCCACTTTCAACAGGAAGGACCGAGGAAGACCAGGGTATAATCAGGTGAGATTTATTCTGGATAGGGACAGAAGTAATTTTAAATCTGTAGATTGAAGAGAGTGTGACCAATTTTCTGGATAAAATTCAATTGTTCAAGATTGAGAAGACTATCACTACCTTGATTTTTGGCTGAATATGATGCCTTGTGTCATTTTCAAAGGTGTGGTAGAATCAGATAGCAGAGCTGTTTTGGTATTCCAGCTGCGTGTGTGTCACTGCTGCCATTCAGTGAACCAAAGTGGAGCAGCCATCACAGCTAGGCATGCAACTGAGAGTTTATACCATTCTCATGCTAATAATGTGGCATTTACCCACTTCTCATATAACCCGAATGGTTGAAGTTTTATAGTTCTTAAAGTCGGGCTTAAACCTTTCTAATCACCCTAAATACATCCTTGGAGATACATCTTAGTTGTTTAGGTCTCTTGAATTCTATGTAAATCCACTGTAAATCTTAGTCAATATATCTTTCAATATTTATGACACCTGTCCCAAGTCATCCTGAAAATCTATAAGAAGTGAAAAAAAAATAACTCGTATTCTTCTGAAGAGTTCTAACCACAATACGGTGTTTCACTTAAATTCAGTAAGCAACACTTTTTAAACAAGTGGCAAACACAAGAATTTAAATTTTTCAGTATCCATTGTAGGACACTGTAAGTGTCACCTGATTATTCAGATGAATATCACCTTCAGGACATCTGCAATATCTCTCTTTTAAGTCTGCACTGTAAGTTGTAAACACTGACCCAGTTACAACTATTTTTCTTTTTAAAATCTCCCATCTCAGTGATGGAGAAAAACATGCATAAATGCTTACAGAAGTAAAGAAAGTGATTCAAGGGGACACTCTCAAATCTGCTGAAACACTTGTAGTGTTCAGGTGAACTGTAAAATCAGTGGAAAACAAAAAAAAAGATATTTCAGATTTTTAGTCTCCAAATTGTATTTCTACTTTACTTACATACAAAGAAAATTATTAAGGAGGCAGGTTGAGGTAAATTTTGTTTAACCCCTTCCAAAATCTTCTAACAATTCATTATTGGTCCAAAATATAATACATATTTTAATTTCAAATAGTAATGATCAAAACATCAAGAAAAGACTGGATTCTGTTTTCCATCCAGTCTTTTCATATTTGTTTTTACAGTCCTCTGAAAGCTTGCTCTCTGCATGCTTTTTAAAGTAGAACTTTAGGATTTAGTGTTTTAGCTGATAATCTTAGAGAAACTCTGCCTATTTTCATCTACTGAAAATCTGAACTTCAAACGGTTTCACAAAAAAACAAAGCAAAACAAAAACCCCCTTGCTATTATGCATAATAACCCAAATTATGCACATAGGAAACTTGCCATGGAGTGTGTTAGTATGTCTGAAAATACAGCATATTATTCCTGATGTATATTTTATAAACTGCACAAATACCAGCACATATTAAATGCCTGGGTCTGCATGCAGTAGTGTTCTTTAATGCTCATCATATTTAAAGCTGGGGGTCCTCTAGGCAAAAAGTGACTGTCTGGTTTGGAGGTGAAGCAAAGAAGGTCATCTACATTAAATGAACTAAACTGGGCTCAGTAATAGTGAGCCATTCTCAAATACTAATGACCATCTGGATTACAGATGCAGTAGCCAGATTGTCTGTTGTGTCCACCAAGTGAGTTGTCTTACCCTGGGAAAAAACTGTCATCTGTCTGTCTTGCCCTGTAGACATGAGCTTTCTTCCAACCTGTCCACATGGATTTACTGGTGGCAAGGTCATCCCGTTCTCTGGAACGTCACTCACTTGTATTTGCTGACTGCTTAGCAGCTGCCAAAATTTTTGGAACAGAACAGAATGGCAAGGGGCTGGAAATAAGATAGTAAAACTGAAATATTTTCTCTTTCTTTCTGGTGCACATTCACCAGTACTTAAAGGAAACAATGCCTATTTATTAGCTAAATAAAAACTCTTTTCTCAGCTCTGTTTGTTACATAGATGATGTCGGTTTTAGGGTGTTTCTCTTCTCAGCTCCCATGCTGTGAAACTCCTTTCCTTTTGTTAAGCAGAATAAGCAAATCATTGCAAGACCTAAAATCTTGTTAAAAAATGCACCAATTTGATTTGGCATTTAATTAACACATTTTTGTTTGGTATTGCTGTGTGAGTCTTGACTCTACTTTCAAATTTCCTTTTCATTTTATTAATGCAATTATGTTACGCTTTTAAGGATGCCCAGAGAGTCCATAATATATATATTTCTGCTCTGGTTTTGTGGGTTTAGCATCATGCTATTGTTTATTCAGTAGAGGATTGTAAATATTTTTCTGAGTACAAAATTTAGAAGTTAATCATTCCTGAAGACTTTATACTGCTAAATGTTATCCTTCTGCTTGAAATACACAATTCTGAAGAAGCTCTGCAAAGTATTGCAGGCAGTGAATACATCAAGCACTTGCATTTATTTTCAAAGCTTCTTTAAATCCTTGTGAGCACATAGACAATTAAAACCTGAAAGGGGTTTGTGCCTGAGTTAACTTCAGATTCTAGAGAAAATAGTCCTTCCAGAAAAGGTTTCATCCCAAAATCTACAGGTAGGTAGCCTGGGGATTAATTTGTGATTGTCATGGTGAAGTGTTTTTGCTAATTAATTTTGCTAATGAGGTGATAAACAAACTAAGGGAGTCCTCTCTTTTTTTAACACTAGCTCAGATTTCATTAGTAGTAGCTTGTCCCTGACAATTGCAGGTAAATCCCAGACAGTATTCATTAGAAAACAGTAAATGCAAGGCATTGGGATGATCTGACACCAATTTTAGCCCAAAGCCTTGGATGATTCTTGTATTTGTCAAGCTGGATGTTCAGTGAGCCACAGCGTGAGCAGGGAAGGCCATACTTCCATGTTACAGCAAACCCATCACATGGCTTTGATGGGAATATGCTGTGAAGAACAATGTCAGTGGTGGTAAGAGAGAAAGGTAAGGAGGGAGGGAGGGAAGGGAGGAAGGGAGGAAGGGAGGAAGGAAGGAAGGAAGGAAGGAAGGAAGGAAGGAAGGAAGGAAGGAAGGAAGGAAGGAAGGAAGGAAGGCTGCTGTTAAGGAACTGGAAAATGTGAAATTCTGTGTGTGTTTAGGAACATGCATTCATGCACAAGTATGTGCTCTCTCTATATGCTAAATAGTTTTACAGTGTTAAGTGTATGCTTAAGTACCTCCTTACACTGAAGTTGCAAGAAACATGGCTAAGAAATCAGGGAATAGGGAAAAGGAAATAAAAAAGGGAACCAAAAGAAAAAAGGAAGAAAACCATGTTTTTTCACTCATTTACTTCATGGACTGCTAATATAGCATATATATGTGTGTCTCTGTGTATATATAGATGTAGACAAGTGCATATGGTTAGATATTCAGAAAATCTGTGTGCAGACAGAGTTTTATCTTCATTATAGTTAAAAGAGGACCAAGTATATGTGCTTGAAAAAAGTCTTGTGAATGGTATTTCATCTGGCATCATCAGAAAAGGTGTTTTCCAAGCAGATCAGAAACAGTCTGTAGCTCACTGTAGCAATTCTGTTTGGAGTAAACGAGCTCTTAATTAGGTGAGGGCTGATTTCTTGGCGTTTGAGACTCTTTGAAACTGTCAGACTGCTCTTCACATTAAAAAAAAAAGACTAAGACTATTCTTTGTAAAACTTCCTAGCAAATGAGAACATAGTATATAGGAAAACAGGATTCAAACCACACATCATTGCAAAGGTGAATCAGACTCCATTTTGTACTTGATTAATTCCATTGAAACATTTGGCAAATACCAGCTAGTGAGATACAAGTAGTATCTTCTAGGGTATAGGTGTTTCGTGAGCAAGGATATGACAGCTTGGACCTAGCCTAAAAGTCATCCTCTGCTGTGGGAAGCATCACAACACACATCAGCTTCTTTTTGAAGCTTCTTTTTGTTCCTTGTCCTCACAGCAATGGGAAAGCTGTTCCTTAGCTTCATTCTTGTGGTGGTAAGAAACTATATAATTTTCTTCATTAACCTCTTCATGGCCTTGCTGTTCCTGTGGCCCTGGTATAGTCATCTACTTACAACACCAGCTCCAGCTATGTTTTTCAGCACACCCACCTCACAGAATGATCTCCAGTCCCCTGGTCCAAGTAACACAGACTGGCTGATATTCAAGCCTAGTCCTCTGTAGAGCAGATGAACTCAATCCACACCGCATAGCCCATATGGTTATGTCTAAAACATGACAGTTTTTATCTGTGGGGGTGGCTTGGTTCATCATATTTAAAAGTGTGAGGACTGTGTTGCAGCCCACAGATTGGCGTTTCCATAGCATGAAATAGTAGATGCTGAATGCTCTGGGTTGTGGCATAAATGTGCTGGGAATGCTTTTGAGCTCTCACATTCTGTTTTGGTGGGAACTGGTTCATGTCTTCCCAAGGAGGTCCTGGAAGTAAATAAGCAGATGAGGAGGCAATGAGCATAAAGGAAGAAAGGAGTGAACTGAGTTATTCAATTGTATTGGTACCCATAGGCTTCAGCAGCATAATCTCCCTTGCTGGTTATTACCATCACCATTTTTTGGAGAGAGCAATCATATTTTGTCCTAGGCTGTATTTTGCTAACCAAACAATCTTCCATTTTTCCAGATCATTCCATTATCCCTTCTTTATGAACAGCTTTAATATATCTTCCTGGAATGTGAATTGCTAAGATTTCATGAAGTATTCTAGATAAATTTTTATAGTGTTTAGTAAAAGAAAAAAATTCTTTTCTTCAGAAGATGATCTAGATTAGCATAACTGAATATTGCATTTATCTTTCACATATTGGCCTTACTTACCTAGTTTATTGTAAGTGTATTCACAGTGTAGACATCTCAAACTCATGCACTTGTCTAGACCTTTTCCATAATCAATATAGAGACAGAAGTGATTCATCTCATTCTGAAGTAAAAGTCTGAAAAAGGTCAGATCAATAATGTCTGAAGTACCTGTTTGTCTCCTCTGACTGCAAAAGCAGTCTGGGTTGAGCAGTGAGGGGAAACATGTCTATACTGTAGATATCTGAAGTTAGGTCAGATAAATCTCTGATTGATCAATACTGAGATGATCACACTGTATTTCCTCTTTGTGGTCACTAACATCTAAGAACTCTTAAATTATAGGAATTATTCTTGTTATGAACCTGCAATTGCAGGAACTTCTATATGTTGTATTAATTAGGTAATTCATGAGTTCTGTTAGCTCAGTCCTCAGGGTCAAGAAAACATTTCTATTGTGTGGTACTCCATCTCTCTTCCATAGTGGTTGTGTCTCCCAGTTTTATGTCAGTACCCAAACTGAACTTGTGGGTTCCTATTTCTTGTGCTGCTGTTTGTGAAAGCTTTCAATCGTTTGATCTCACACAAGTTTTTAAGAATCTTTAAGAATATTGTCCCTAAAATACAAGTATTACCCTCAGTACAAACTGCTGCTGTCTTCTAGATGGCTCCATTTTTTTCTTTACTGCACAATTTTAGATAAAACTCAGCTTCTCTGTAAACTAATGGCCAGTGTAAAAGAAGATTAAATGATTTGGGAAAGTTTACGTAGATGGGCTACCTCAGCTATATCTAAGATTAAAGCTGAATTTTCTTTTAAATAAAAGGTCAAGGAAGAAATATGCTGTTAACTTAAAAATATTTTTTTGGTAACTGTTACTACATTTATACATTTTTCAATGCATTTCCATGGAAATTTACTATTTCCTTCTACCTACATTATAAACAATGCACATTCCAGAAACCTCACCAATGGAATTCTAATTTTTCCTTCTTCAATATTACTGGTTTGTTTGCTGGTCTTTCCTCATGTATTACCTGACTTGATCAATTCCCTAAAAATCCTGGACATTAGACTGAGAATTTCTTGTGTCAGTTCTTTGGATATTTTGTATTGTTTTCCCTCCCTCCCATACCCTTTTCAGGTTGAATTCTGAGTTCTGTGTCTGTCTGGGATATAATTTCAATTGTGATGCTTTCATTTATCTTTGCCTTATTTTCTTCACCTCTTCCCATTCAGCATTGATTTTATTGAAATCTGGGACAAAATAGTCCATTGCTACAATCTAGATTGTTTAATTTCTCCTCCAGTCTCAGCAATGAGAAACTCTTTTTTTCTTTCCTTTATCTTTTGTTGCTTATGTGTTACTTGTCTTAATTTTTGCTCAGCTACACTACTGCAGTATTTTGTCCCTTCAATTTCTCACCTTCTATATGTGTCTATCTCTCAAGATATGTATATTCAGTCTTTTTTTCAGTTGCCTGTAGAATCTATGCTTACCTCCGATATCTCTTCTCAGTTATATTATACGTAACAGGGTTTTATCCTTGTTTGAATAATGAATGACAGGAAAGTCCATAAATTTGACAAAGAAATTCCAGGCCTGGAATTGGATATGAGGCTTTGAGTTCTTCAGTCCAGTGGGCATCACTCACTAATTACCTTAATTTTCCAGTCTTCTTCTTGAAATAAAAACTGGATTCATAGATTTGTTTCATTTAAACTGAGTCAAGCTACCATTACCCAGTGCAAGGTTTCTTCTGTGATTAGTTTTTCTATAAAACCTTTTACTGATTACCAAAAAAAAAGCCAAAAATGCTGTGTCAGATGGTGGGCTCCCTCTGCAGTCAGTGAGGAGGGACAGACAACTTCAGAAGATGAGTCACCCCATGGAAGTGACTCTTGTTCTGGAAAGCCCGGTCGTAGCTTCTTGGCTCAGAGGCACTGTAGTTCAGACAGGCTGGGCATCTTCCCTGGGTCTTCCCTCTGGAGGTGGTGTTAGGTGAGCTGTCACTCCCACAGATAGAAGGGTGACACTTGTTTCCCATTCTCCAAGCAGGCAGTTGGCATCCTGTGGCCCTGTAATTCCCAGCAGCATGACATGGGTGTGGTATGCATGCATGTGTGTGTCTAAAGAGTTCTACAGATCTTGAGCCATACTCACATTAATCTGATTACACCAAAACTGCAGGCCTTCAACACTGCCTCAGGGTGAACAATGCTTCCTTGGTGTATTTGTGGCACAAGGGGAGTTCATTTCACTAGTCCCATCACTTCCTAGTTCCTTGCACTGTCTTGCAGCACTGATGTATTGATACAATGGTATTATGATATAATTATAATGGCTGTGCAACAGAGCTCAGTGTCTTTGCCTTTACCATATTCCTGCCAGGTTTGGTTTGGATTTAGCAAGGAATCAAGGGACACTGCACCTTTCACATTAACAGTACTTGGAGAAGTGCATGATCCCTTACAGATGCTACTGCAGAGTCTCCTCTTGCCCTTTCCCTCCTCTATATATATGCTGTTGTATACTGAATCCTTATTTTTCCTTCTCTCAAGCCACTTCTATCCTTCATTCATTTCAGCCCCTAGAGCAATTAACTTAATCAAGCCCAACTCCATTTTTTAAAAGTAAGGCATAATCTGTAGGGATAGGTGTGACTGCCCTGTGAATTAGGGAGTCACAGGATTTACCTTATAACAGTGCTGTTTTATTTTCCACTGGGACCTGTTTTCTCTTCCCCCTACTCTTTTTCTCTCACTTCTTCTTCTTCATGGATTCACTTTTTGTTTGCTGTTGCCTTCCTTAAAATTTTACTTATCCCCAGCTCTTTTCTTTTCTAATGTCTTTCTAAGAAAAAAAAATCTTTATTAATGGTCAAATTAGGTCCCATGGGGTTTGACCAGACATAAGCTGGCAGTGATTAGTTCTATTGTGAATCCTGCCAGCTGCAATGGTAGCTCTAAGAGGTGGTGTCATGTCCAGGCTGATGGCTTAGGAGACCTCCAAGTCTGTCACTGTATGTGTATCTTTAGCGGGCCCCGAAAAGAAAGGAAATAAGTGAAAGTAACCTTGGCCACCACTGGTCTCAGTGCTGAAAGACATGTCACTGCCTTGAAAGTGATAAATCCCAGGAATGTGCTGATTCTTTTTGTTCTGATATATGAAAGAAATAAAAAAAAGTTGTTTTGCTACAGGAAGTGCCTTGACTTTACAATGTAACTTACCATACTGCTGTAGTGTTGTGAACTATGTAATCTAGCAAACTTCATCACTCCCAGGGCACAGTCTGAAGGATTTTAGCAACATTTTTGGTTTCAGTTTATGCCCTACCAGTCAGAAAATGTATCTTTTATCTTCTCCTGGTCTAGAAGTAGAGGTCTTGCGAACAAAGGATTTTCTTTCCTGAAGATGAAGCAGAGAATAAGGCCCCAAGCCTACTACACTTTTTGAAAAAAAAAAAAAAAAAAAAAAAAAAAAAAAAAAAAGAAAAAAAGTAAGATTTTAGCATGGGGCTTCTAAGATTCTGGTTCTCAATTCTGTATGAATGTTCCTTGGAAGTTTTGACATTCCTGAACTTAAACCAGTGCACATGATGGAGCTGCCTTAAAACTTCAGTCTCTGAAATTCTAAGCCAAATTCCCTTGTGCTTCAGTGGAAATTCATTGGAAGTAATATATATCTGTGATCCAATGCCTTTTCAAGAAATAAATGTCCTTTCTGATAAAAACCTATTTTAGTGAGAAATTCTGTACTGGTGCTAAGTAAAATACTAGAAATAACAAATATCCCACTGACGGAATATTTGGTAAGTATGCAAATCTGAAAGTGAACGGAATAATAGGGTGCAGCTGGTTCTTAGTCTTATATTTGACTGTTGCTGTTCACATACAGTACAACAGCCGTGCATGGGGGAGGAGTGTTAACACGATATTCAGTGAAGGCTGCATGGCGTGGGTGTATCACAGTTCCAGGAAGAGCCTGAGGTTATGGTTTACAGAGTTCACGCCAACTCTTCATTTTAAAATGTAGTGGCACACTGTAAGTCTACTGCTGACAGAATGAAGTTTTACTGATGCTTGACATGGTGACTAAACTATTAGGCCCATCCAAGCTCAAAATATAAAGCTGTTTTCTGACAGCTTATCAGAAAACAAGACTAACTGCTCTTCAGCTGAATATTTCTAAACCTCTCATTCCTCAACCAATATCAATTCTCGTGACACACATTTTGAAAATCCACTTAAGTATTTCACTTTGTTGGGGAATTCAGGCCTGCTTTCCATACAGAGGGAACCTGAACTGTTTTATTATTTTAACAGATATCCCAAACAAGCTGTTATTAGCTATTTTTATTTTTTAAAACTTATAAGTTTCAGGCAATCTCTAGTACCGCTGCTTGTAAAATATAAAACAGAGTGACTGATGCATGAAAAGTATACTAGCAAACATAACCTGCATTGTCAGAAAGTAGGTTTTTTCATATCTTGCATCTTTCATTCACAGATTTGATGATTCTTTTCTATGAAATGCATTTATTTAGTCTTGAAGCTCTTATGCAAATGTATCACAAAACCCTCCTTTTTGTTATACTGAGTAAAAAAAAATTTTCTATATACATATTATATACATTCTACATATTGAAAAAATCTTACCTTTGAAAATTTATTTTCTCTGCAGATTACTTAGAATGTGTTTCTCATTCCTCCTCTTGACAAGTTTGGTGTCTTGCTAGTGTTCAGTACCTTTAAAACTCTGTGTCTTTATTTAGGTTGGCAACTATACTAAAATGTACAATAAGATATGAAAACAATAAATATTTAATTGCATGAATGAGACTCCTCCAATATCCAGCCAATGTTCTGTATAACCAATTTGTCAACATCTATTTTGTAGGGAAGTACAATATTTGAAAAACTGGGGGAAGGGGAGTATTTAAATATTGAAAATGGAATTCTTTACCTTTATGCAAAAAACATAAAATATATTTCTCCTTAGATGCCTTTTTCAGGAAAATGAATTGCAGTTATTCACACCAAAATATATTTGAACCAAAAAAAAAAAAAAAATTAATGCATAACATGGAAACTACACTAGGGAACTTGAGAACCTAAATACCCTACTGTTTGGCCAAAACCATAATTGGTGTCTGGAGGAGAGGCCCTTACATAATCCAGTCATCATATTTCCTTACATGGCCTACATTTAAGTCAAAATTCCCTACAGTTCAGGTTACTCATTGTGTGATTATAGGTCTTCTAATTTATTTCATTCTGAAGAATTTTGGGCAAGTATAATACAATATTTTCAATATTTTCAAATCTCTAAGAAAGGGCTACATAGCAGCTTTCTCCCTTCTACTTTCTATAATTTGTAATTTGTTGACTCTGTTTTGTTTGGCAGCAAAATTACAATCATATCTGTAGAAAGGGAGTATTTTTATAATAAATTATTTTTATAATATTCAAATACTTAATCATTGTCTGGCATCTTATTAACTCCCCCTCTCCCTAAAGCCATTTTTGTGAGCTCTACACCTCTGTCAGCATTCATATTCTTTCATTATCCCATATTTGAGAAAGCTGTTTATCTTGAAACATACATTTTTAATTAAAAATTTCACTTATGCTCAGAAGGCTTAGGTATGCGTCACTGTGTACAAGCCTATTTTTTTAATCATAAAAGTTGTATTGAAAAGCAGGTCTGGTATAGAGAAGACTGTGGATTTAATCAGTTAATTGTGTGGTTACACTGTTCATAATCACTTCATTTGCTTTTAATGGCAATGAGATGGATATTTCCAAAGGAGTCTTATTGTCCTCTGTGTAAATAACTAATTGCTTTGTTATTAAATACTTAAATACTCAACATGCCCTGTAAATGCAATCTGCATGTGAAACCAAATCCCCATACTCTATCCAATTCTCATTTCATAGACAGACACATAGTTGCATCCAAATAGTGCCTGGGATCACCTTTGGGTAAATCTGAAGTAATTCCTTTTCCTCAAGAGGTGAATACCCTGATTTTCAGTGATTACTGCAGTGTTTGCTGATTACTTTAACTGATTTCATTTATCTATCTATTCACACAGTCGAAGAGTCAGCTAATTTTGGAAGGTGTCAGGACTGAATCTAGGTGGGATATAAATGCTGCTGGATGTTCCTTCATCTGACTCTGATACAAAGCAAGCATGAGCAGTTCCTCCTTTGATCTGAATCAGACAGAAGAAGTTAACACAGATGTCGTCTAGCGTATACATCACTTGGAAACTAACCCATCAATTCTCCTACTGCAGAAAACCTGTTTGGAAACACATTCCTCAGGGTCCAAGTTCCCTGGTTCTCCCCAGAAATGCATGTACCTGATTGCCCTTGTTTAATCTACTTTTATCCAGTTCACCAGGCTTTTGCGTCACTCTGTTAAATGAAAATCAAGCCAGAAATGATAGAGGACAGCCTGGAAAACAGCAGATCATAGAGCGCTGCAGCGTGCAGGTCCAAATCTGATCTAGTCACACCAGGCATTCTATATTGTCAATAAGGAGAAGTAGGCACTTTAGAGACATGATTCATCTGACCCATATTCAGGGTCTACTTTAGGTTAAGATGAATCATACCCTAAAAGCACCTATTTCTTTCTATTGACTGTAGGAAGGGCCTTGACAGTTGCTCAGTTGTAGACAGCTATGCTTACTTTTGTTGCCAGTCAAAGATATGCTGGGTAATTGCTAATGTATTGAATTACTAAGACAGAAAGATTCTGTGTGGGAAAAATATAGAAGAGTGCTATTACAGGAGAAGTAATGTCAAGGGAGGTGCAAGCCAAGTTGAAACAATGGAGGAAAAGCAGAAGTAGTGAAATGGTACCTGGGGGCAGGAAAGTCTGAGTTTACGTTCGATTGGTGTACAGGTATGACTATATCCACATAAAATAATTTAATTTAGAATACATAGATTAAAACAATCAATATGAGATCTTTATGTTTGTTTTGTACATAGTTTGGCATCTTTCTTTAGTCTAGATTAAATATGGTGTTCTGGACTGAACACCCCTACAATGAATATGTTTCTGAGCTCCCTAAAGAACTGATTCTTGGTTGAGACTGCCATATCCCCTTGCAGGGCAGCAGCCCATTTGGTGTGCACTATAGCACAGCTCTAGAAGGGATTTGGTTTGTAAACACTAAAATCTTTCTGTGAATTCAGCCTATGTGCAATAAGTGGGGATGACTGAGAGAGTTATTTCAAGAATGCACAACTTCTCTGAACCAATATGCTAATGCCAATGCAGCCAAAGACAGACAGTTTGCATATAAAATTTAAAATTCTAATGGAACAGTCCTTTAGACATAACTGCCTAAAATCCTGATAGAAGTGGTGTAAAGTACATAACTTTGAGAGATGCCAGATCATCAATTCACTAGATGGACTGAGGAGGACAAGATCTTCCTCTAGAAGTCTTTGCTGGCACTTCTCACTCTATGTTGATTATATGAGGCCTGTGAATAAAAATCTAGGAGCCTCCCACCTACCTTGGTAGTACACAGGCAGGTCTGATGGGAGAAAAAGTAGGGATAGGGCTGTCTCTAAGGAAATATGTACACAGTCTGAGGTTTGGTCATTGCTGGAGACTGAAGAGCACTTCATCAACAAATGTTGACCAAACCTGGAAGGCAAGAAGGAGACAGGTGCAAAGAATGAGGATGTGACATGGCAAGTGTGAACAAATTATTTTAAATCTGAAGTACTCTGGAGCTAAAGTACAATTTTACATTAAGCAGAGGACAAAACAATACATATGGAGACTTCTGTTTGCATTTGTACCACACTGGCCGGACCTTCTGTTGCTATGGTTTTGTACCACCTGTCTGCTATCAAGATTTGTTTACCTCTTTCAGTACTGCGCTGGATTATTTAGATGGTTATCTCAGCATGATAGATTGAGTTACCTCTCTGGCTTCATATGCTGAGAATGAATTCTATAAAAGTTCTTTTTGAACCATTGTGATGCTCGCTTATATCTGTTTTTCTTTTAATTAAAAATTATAAAATGTGTCTGTTTTTTCACAAAATTAAAATAATGGTAAATGTAAGGAAGTCCATTAGCATGCAAAAAACATGAAGAAGAAGCCAGGTTTCATTTTAACTTCACAAAATAATATTTTGTATCAGTTATAACACACTAGCATTTTTGTTCACTTGTATTTTGAGTTAGTGAAAATTGTGATTCACCTTTTTAGGTGGTGTGGAACAACGTATTTTTATCAGCTTCCGTTTAACTGCTTTTGTCTTCTAAATTCATTCATAGGATGAGACATACATTTCAAACAGTGTACCACTATCTTAGTGTTGGCAGGACAGTATGCCTAGGAAAGATGGAGATGGATTCTTGTACAACAGCTTAGCTGAACTCTTTGCTAAGTTCCATTCAATTATATCTGCATAAATCTATGGAAAGCAGTGGAAAATCTCATCTCTTAATCAAAACCAACTTGATTGTATCCAAGGGGCTCACTGGAGCTCTGAATCACTCATAAATGTTGATAGGGTACAAATGGCAATGATCTTCCAAGTCCAGCTGGAGTTTGCAGACATAACAGTTGGAAGTAATATTTCTTTACATGTAAGCTGACTGAATTTAAATAACAATCATTGACAGACAACAAGTGAGAAAACATATTCTGGTTTTATACTTTTCATTAAAAAAAACCCCCTGTATTCTGAGCCTTAAAACTTTATTCTCTTAAGTATTATGACTAGATTTCACAAAAGAAGTAACAGTGAGGAACAGGAAGCTTAGGTAGGGTTTAGTCAGAAAGAGAGCACCTGACTCTGAAGATTCAAAACAAGTAATGTGTCATCTCCAGCTTTGTATGACAGCCTTGTGAGCAATTGAACATGTGCTGTTTATCTGATCCTCCATTCTTCTGTGTATGAACATCACTGTTTACACCTCTCCCCTTTAGAACATCTCAACCTGGCCTTGATATGTACAGATCTACCACAGAGCTGAGCCTTTCATTCAGCCAGAATCATATCAAAACTGCAAATCTTTAGTAAGAAGAGAAACGCGATCGTGGACATCAAAGGGGTGTAGATGCAGTCTGCAGCAGTTAGGCTCTGACCTACCTGAGATAGAAACTGTGCATGACTGGAGTAAAGGTAGTCCCATCTCAATTCTCCTGGAGAGAGAGAATGAACTGAATAAAAACTTCTCTTTCATCAAATGAATCAGAAAACTATCTAATTCCTCCCCTTTGCAGACATATTAATTATTTCTAAAGAGTATTGTGCCTACAGATTCCTACCACAATTTTTAAGGTACTTCAGAAGACAATGCAAGGAAATATTTTGTGTGGAAAAGGTGTTCTCAAAACAGGGCTTTGAGAACAGACATCTTTCCTTGTCAAAAAGGGGTGGTCAGTCTGATCTTAGGACTCATCTCATCTGAAAAGGAGCAAAAGCACAGATGAAGGTAAAACAGAGGATAAACTCTCTCATCCTTGTTTAGTATGGCTCAGTGGTTTCCAGAATCAGAGGTAGCAAACTGAACTGATACTGTGAAATTGAAATGGTAATTAATGCTCTACAATTAGTGGCAATAACACAGTCACAAGATAAGAGAAGGATTTCTTTGTACTGCTTTATGGCAAGTGACAGAACCTCTTCATAATTTCAGGAGAGAGAACTGTGGAAAGCAAATTTCAAATTTAGAGTATGAACCTGCATGGTGCTACAGCCTGCCCTATAGGATAAAAGCAAATGGATAAGCCCGACTGAGCTCTTGTTAGCACTGAGCTACACTGGAACTTGTAGCCTGAAAAAACTCAAATGTAGCATGAAAAACTTAAAAGCATGAACTTTTTATCCAAACCATTTTGGTTTTAACCCAGTTCCCTAAAAGATGTCATATCTTTTACTATTTAACAGTTCAAAGTGACCAAATCCTTGCAGAACTTAATTTATTATTTCTTTAAGAAAGAAATGGAGATAACTAAAAATAATTATTGACATGAAGAACAATTTTGACACTTAAATACTATATAGGTCTCTAAATAAAATATGTACAGTCAAAGAGCAGTTCTCTCACAACAGAAATGTTATATTTTTTGTCCTGCTTTATAGGAGTTAAACTGCAGGATCAAAACAGTCTCCTCTGGCCCTAAATTCACTGTATCTCTGCTGATTTTAAATACCATTTTCCATTGAATAAATGTTTACCCACTGTGGTTTTTATAGCACTAATACATATGGAATACAAGAATTATCTTAAACTAATCCCTGGACTTTAATATTTTTTTAAAAATAATTTGCAATCAGTTAATTGTTTCCTTGGGACTGAATGACAGGATTTAATTTCACCAGTTCAGATTAGTATTAATGACTCTTCCAGAAGAATTTGAATCCTCCCTTCTTGTATTTAGTCAATTAGATTCTCAACCTTGTTCTTTTAAAAATAATCTGCTTCAACTATCTCAGTTTGTTCTTTAATATAGAATTCTGAGATAAAATATTTTTAAAGTATTTTAATTTCCATAGATTTCTTTGCAACAGGCCATGTGCAAAAGTGACCTCAACAGGTCAGGACTCCTTTTTCTGTTAAGCAGCTTTTTTGCTATCCAGGCTTCTGCTGAATTGTTCAGTCAACAGTTCTTTGTAAACAAGAATTTGAGATGTAGAACACCATCTTTCTTATGACTTTAGTTCTCAATCACCAATGAATCTCTGGAATGGTCATTTCCATTCCCTCATCTTCAATTTTTCCATATAATATGAACATAATGAAAGTATTAGTAGGGGGTTTTTTCATTCAATTTTTTCACAGACTAAGTTTTGTACTGAAATTCTATGAGGTTCTCCATTTTTATCATCATCTACAAATCTTTATCATTGTAATTTTCCAAAATCTCACTTCTGAGAGAAAGTAAGCACTTCAGCAGCCAATATCTTCAGTTCTGGCAGTGCAAGAGCATCTTGTTGCTATGCTCCAGCAATGGATCAGACAGCAGATAAACATTTTTGCATTGTCAAGGCCTGTCTGTCATCGGGAAGTCCTGGGATAACATAATCCAAATCATGAAAGAAAAAGCTGGGAAGAGTGATAGACAAAAATTCCATAAAGAATACCCAATTTTGTTTTAGGACTCCCATTAGGTATGGAGAGAGGTACATCAGTGATGGGAACCATCCTAAGACAAACCATCAACCGCTTTGATGGGAATGACTCTTTGAGTAAGATTTTGCCAGATATTCCTGACTGCACTTGTGCCACAGCTCCCCTGCCTTGGTGGCCTTTGAGGGAGCCAGTTTGCCAGGGGTTTTGTGCTGTGTTCAAAGCAAAGTGGATTTGACCTACTGAAGATAGAGCAGTGGTATTAACCCAGTGCCTTTGATGCCATCTATAGGTACCCACATGCAGCTGGGCTGCCTCTGGAGCAGACAGGTAAAAGAGTTTATGAAAGTTATTCCTGTATGTGGGACTGAAAAGTCATAGCATTTTCTTCAGTTTGGGTTATCTTTCTAAAAAAAGTTAGAAGGAATAAGGGATTTTTTTTTAACCTGGAACAAACTGGGATTCCTAGGTTGTTTTGAGATTTTTTATTGTGTGTTTTTCTCTTCCTTTTTGTCTCTTCAGGCTATGGAGAAGACATTTCTTCAAGTACATGGAAAGGCAGACAATAATTTGGAGATTTACTTGCTTGCTCTTCTTTTATGGAGATGTGTTATTACTAGCCTGTTTGTCAGATGTTTATCTTCCTTTGAGTAATCTGTCTCAAAACCCTTAAAGGGCTTCTGTGTGAACTTAATCTGTTCTAATGGCCAAATAAATTATGACTGTGGCTAACAAGACCCCAGTAAAGGAGGTTAGCTAAAGACTGTGACTGGAGTTCTCCTCCTGTGAACTCCCTTCAGTAGGACAGACTGGTCTGGGCTTGTCCTTTGAGAAGTGGGTGCAGCTGGGCAATCTCCAGTGCCAGCTGCTGACCAAAGATCCTCCTGTGCCCAGCAGTCTATCTGTGTGGGGCCAACACATTTCACCTGTACAAATAGCAAACAGTGACAACTTGACAACTTTAACTTATTTTTTCTTTGGATGATAACAAAAAAGTTTTGCATTTGTTGGCACTTGGCAGCTCTCTTGACTGAGTCAGGTAGAAAAAATTACTCTTCTCTAGGCATAATTGCTGGGGGACCACTCACTATTCCTTTGTGGAGGAAAACTTTTCACCCACTACTGATCCTGTTTTTCACTGCCTTCTTCCAGGAGAAGAGCTGTAGCTCAGTGAGTGGAGAATGCTTGGCCAGGGATAGAAAAAAGTAACAGGGTGTTAGAAAGTATTCTCTCTCATTTCTCCAGCATTCTCAATTTGTGGGTGTTGGTATGTTTCTTTGGTTGGTGTATGATGTACTGGGTTCTATGAAAGTGGAGGAAAGAGAGTGGAAGGAAAGGAAACAGGACCTCTGAATTCTATTTCTTTGCTGCTATTTGTGAAGAAACAAGGATACACTAAGTACAAATCCATGTTAGGTATGTTAAGGTGATAGAGCAAGCCAGAAATTATGTCAATTTATATGAATGAGGGAAAAGAATCTATTGTTTGCAGAGGGAAAACATGATGGAGAGAAAGCCTCTACAAAACCTTTCTAAAGTAAGAAGAAGGATATGGATAGAACAGGAAAAAGGGTAATCCAGAATCTAGTACTTGCTCATAAGCCATGCTGTTGAAGGATAGGTGAGGAATACACGCAGATTCCTATTTTAATATAGATATACACACCCTTGGCAGTCTAGAAAGCTGTTAGTATACACTCTACACAAACCTGCCTGGATTGCGCAGGAATCCTCCGGCTTGTATGGTCTTTTTGGAGGCTGTGTAGCTTATAATAAAATGCTCCATTTTCCTCATGTCAGTTGTGTAACAAGCATCTGGATGATGTTTTCCACACAAGCAGTGAGCTATTCTCACTGACAAGGTCCTAAGACAACCAAATGCACCTTGAAAAATATCTGGCAGAACCTGAAAATATTGGTGCATGCTGTCTAGGAGTGAAATGGTCAAAAGGGAATAAGCAGCAGCCAAAAATTCTTGGTTTGGGTTGTTAGGTTGGCTTGAGATGCAGATATTAGTATTCTCCTGCACATAAGAAGTTATGTTGATCCTGGTTAGTCACAAAAGACAGGCAGTGCCAGATATTTGAAATAGTTTGGCAATATGAGCATGACTGGTGAAGACAATGTATACAACTGGTCTACAATGAGGAAACATCACTGTATGATTATTATAAACTCAGATTCAATGAAGACAGCAGGGGAAGTCTGTTCTTTCAATAGACTTGGAGTGGCTGGACATGGTATTATTATGGAATATGGCAATGATGCCTGAGTTTTCATAAATCTTGTCAAAGATGAAGCAGATGGAGAACAGCCTTGCAGAAACTCCTTGATTATGAAAGCAATAAAAGATTTGCTAACTTGGAATTGTAAAGCGCCATCTCTTTAAATGTCTGATATAGCTGCATTAGTGAAGCTAATGATCCTCTGAAGGAAAGGTCCAGAAAATTGTCTGCTGCTTCTCTAGATCTGTCACCCTTTCCTCACAAAGGGCTGTGTAGGTGGCCTTTTCAGCCTGATATCAGCAGCCCTCTGTCTATGGGAAGATGTGGTTTCACTATCGAGTGCTCATGACATATGTCCCATACAAGTTTAAAAAAGATGGCTTGACTTTTATACCAATGTCCTGCAGTGTTTAAAATGTGCTTCTGTATTACGTAGGTGCTGAGAAGTCTCTCACATTCATTCTGGTCACAGCATTGGGACCTATGAGAAAAGGCTGCATCTTGGTGATCCCATTGACCCAGTTTTGCTCCCTCTCTCTTTATCCCCATCCTACCACGACTTAGCTAATCAGTTTTTGCTATCAAAAGATCAGAATGAATGCTTATTGGTGCAGGTGGTACATTTGTGCAGGTGTTGTGGATGAGTCCAGGGTGATGAGTTCTGGAAGAGTTGTGGGGTGGTGGGTGCTGTGCCTGCAGGTGGCTCATGCTCTGTGAAACATGTACATGTTGGGACACAGTGGAGGTTCTCAAAGGTCCACAGTACAGAGTTAAACAGAGAAGCCTGGGAAGTGGTGTCCTTGTTGGGATAGGATGTTAAGAGAGTTGTATCACTCTTAAAATGTTTAAATCAAAGCAAAACTAATTGCATAAATTTATGCATTAACTACATAAATTGTTCTTTCTTATGTTGAGCTGACTTACCCATGGAAAAAACTTCCTAGCTCTCAGCTACAGTTTAAATGTCAACAACAGGATAATTCTGCTCCTGAAAGTGCTCACTTAGATTTAGATTAAAAAAATAAAACACTGATCATAAAATCAAAACCTAAATGAATATGTGGGTACAAAATTTCTGCCACATCTTGCTAGTTCTTTAATATTTACGAGACAACAGAGTACCTCTCAATTTTCAGTAGTCCTTGAATTCTAACAAAAAAATTTCCAAGCCTAAGTCATGAATTCCTGAAAAACCATATTTATTTCAGCCCATGGCATGACACATTTTTATCATATCAGCGATTTAACCCTCCTTGTCTTTAGAACATATAATATAATATAATATAATATCCAAAAGGGACACTCATCTAATAAAGCAGCCTATTTTATTCTCACATTTTCTGTTACTACCGATCAGATTCAGTTTGTGTGCAGTAGAGAAAACAGACCACTACTGAAAGAAAGAACAAAAGGCAAATCATTGTAAAATCTGAACTGCCAGAATTAGGCCGTCATGTTACAAAGTGGTAATTCTTTCTGACAGCCTCAGCTGTACCAATCATGACATTCGGCAAATTAGCCAGGCCAAGAACAAATAAAAAGAAGAAACAGGTGTGAAACCAACTTCCTGCCTCCCAGGATAAATACATTGTTCACTGAAGGGCAATGCACCTGCACTATTGTTTCTAGTTGGCAAAGGGGGGTGGGGGGAAGCTTTTAAGTGCAAATACACTTGAGACTTGATAAAGACAAGAGACTTCTCTATAATTTCTGTATAAATGGGCATTTCTTTCATGATCGTTTTAATAATTTTACTCTTTGAGGAGATATTTAAACTGTAGTTTGAATAAATTATTGCTCTGCAAGGGAAGATGAAGTAAAGCTGAATATAAGCCTTTTCTGGGATTTTCAGAAAAATTAGGGGGATTTCACCATTTCATTTCTGATTATGATCTTTCTTCTTAAAGTCTCCCTTGTGGCTGAATAGCAGGTCAGTAGAGTAAGATTAAGGAGCCTGTTGCCATCACCCTTCTGAGGCCTTGAAGGAATCACTTCTCAACCAGGTGTACTGCACTGAGTTTATTTGCAGAAACCAGAAGAGATGTAGAGTAGGAGACAAGAGAAGAGCTGCAAAAAGGCTGTAGTCTGCGTACCTTAATCAAATAAGTTTGTTGCTCTGTCCCTAAGTTATCCTTCTGCATTGGTGCTTGGGAGCTTTTGATTCGTGATTATTGCAATGGCAGACAAAGGAAGGAGAAGGTGAGAAACTGTAATTTCAATTAAAGAGCAGCTCATTTCTCCAAGCCAAGAATCATGAACTAGTGAGACTGCTTTCTCAGACGTTTTTTCCATTGGTACAGGTATGATTCTCAGACACATATTTTAATAAATCATTCTCTGCATGTGGGTGAATGCAGATCAATATCATAACTGGAAAGCTGGCATCCCTTGATATTCATGGTTGCTGTAGGAAAGAGCAAGGAATAAGAGGGTTCAGCCTCCATTGATGATTAGGGTTTTTCTGTCCCGAGTGCAGGTGGTTTAGCATCTCCACATTTCACTCTGCATTGGCAGAGATGAAATGGGTATGGAGTAACACATTGAATAGATATTTCCAAGAAGCAGAATAGCTGTGAAACAGTTCCTAGTTTTCTTGGGGCAGCTGCTGACCCTCACTGCCTTGTGGGGCAATAGCTCCTCTGGCACTCTGGGACAGACTGACGCCTGCAACAAGTGCTGTTTTACAGCAGCACCTGTGTCTGAGGAAGTGCAACAGGTTAAATTTCTGTAATTCTCATGAATCCCTGGGAAAAGGACAGGAAACAGTGGTTTCACAATTATGAGAATGGGAGAGGGTCCAAGAGAGGTAGATAAGGAGGCTTCTTGTGTTGACCTCAGATTGTCCCCGAATTTGTTTTTAACATCATATACAACATGTTCTGCTTGATTTTGTTTGGTGCTTGGTTTGTGGTGATGTTACTGTGAGAGCTGACAAGGTCTGAGCAAAACTGGTTCCTCACACACTTTGAACATAGATCAGTGAAACTGGAGAATGAAACTATTTCACAGAAGTGTTTCTGTTCCTGCACTGTAGAATTGTTAAGTGAGCATTTCTGTGCAGGATCTCGGATGTTTTATTAATATAAATGTTGCCTCCTGGCAGATGAGTACCTCCTCAACCTTCTACTGCAGCCCTGTCATCCTTAACTATAAGATTATCCCTGTGACAAAATGCCTGGAGAAATGGGCAGCTCTGCACTCTTTATGTCACAGAGATCAGCTATAAATTTGAAACAATTTAGCGCCAGAGAAAGAAAGCTGTTTTTACACTGATGTAAAAGTGGTCTGTGATGCATTAGGTGATGGGACTAGTATAGGTATCACTAGCAATCAGTGTTATTATTTGAATATTTTCTAGATTAGGAGATGCTAGTGCTGCTGTGGCAGTTTTCTCTAGCTAAGGAGAACTTTAAATGGGGAGACTGTAACAGTTTTACTTGAGGTATTATTCAGAATGAGTTATACACTTGCAGTGAGGATTAGTGTTTGTTTGCACATGAATTTTTATTTATTTGTGATTATTTCTGTGAGAAATATGACAAGAAAAACATAATTGAAGTTCTGTGAGTGAGCACAAGCACTTGCATCATTTTAACATCTGTAACCAAGCTCAGTTGATAATGGTGACTGCTATTATGGCATCTTCCTCCCCTCCACACAAGACCATCTGGGATTTGTGTTATGTAAGAGGATTAGCATTTTTGCTTTCCTCTGTTATTTAAAGTATTTCTCAGAACCGATTTTTGAATAATAATAGCAACAACAATAATAATTGGTCTGTTTTATGTAGGGCTTTCTGAAAGGAGAAGTTGGGAATTCTAAAGCTACTGCTCTTAAGGAGAGCACCTGGCCTTGCCATTTGGGTTTGAATGGGATTCACTTGAAACAGGGTTTTTCAAGCTGTGGTGGATAGGATTGATGGAGGGCTGATATCACTGGATGAAATCAAGGGTAAAGCATAAATTATTGTGAATGGATCAGTTCCAGCAAGGAAACCATTGTGATTTCCGTTTCCTCTTCTCAGACATGATTATTCATCACAGTGGTTTTAGGAAAACCTCAGCTTCAAATCCTATCTTATGAAATTATAGCAGTGGCTGGTAACATTGCCTGTTAAGAGAGACTGAAATGCATAATTTTCTGACCCTGGTTTGGGTTGTTTAATGATTTGCAAAGATTGAATTATTTGGGCTGAAATTTCTAATATGGAGGGTTTCCTTAAGATGAAAAATTTTGAAAACTTCTAATCAAAATATGTACCTATTTTTCAGAACCTGATAAAAAATAAATAGTTTTTACCATGGAAAAAAAGTAGTCCTAAAGGCTTGTCAGACAAATTCATATAAACTTGAACTAAGAGTACTGAAGGCAGGATTGAGGAAAAAGAAGTAATTTTAGATCTGTGGCAATTTCTGTGTTTTAAATAGCTGTATATTTGAAAAATATCCCTGTAATGGAACCTAGTGTAACCACAACTTTGAGGTTTGGGTCATCATCTTTTCCTTAAATATATTAAATAATTTTTTGAAAAGGCTAAATTCTGATAGTAGACTTTATTTGAACAAACGTTTTAACAATTAGCTCTTCTGACTGGAGATGTAATAAAATTAAGATTGTTGTGTACAAATCCCACTATACACAGTAAGTTCATAGGCTCCCACTGGAGAAATCTTGGACTGTAGGACTCCATGGACATTGTCTATGCTCCAGTCACTCACACATCTTGACAATCCCATACATAAGAAACATCTGCAGCAGGACTTACTATACACCAGGAAAGAGTACAGGACTGCTTTCGGTTGGGTTTTTTTGTGCAAATGCTGCTCTCCTGCTGGTGTGGGAGCAGCCTGGTAAAAGCAGTAAGGAAACCATGGCCTCTGGGTGCTGGAGCTACAACTGAGAATAAGAATGGTAGAGTGAAGACTGATTTTGGGCCTGGGAACGCATTACTGGCATTATCATTCTGGTGCTAGAGCTCAGATGAAAAACTTGTGGTGGAAGCACCAATTGACTGCAGCAGATGGTAGCTGAGACTGGATGAGGTTGGAGGCTAATGCTGGAGCAAGGAGCTTGGGAAGGGGGACAGGGGAGGGGGAGCAGTGGGTGGCAGCTCTGTATGCATCAGCATTTACTCCCTTCAAGCCTGCAGAAAGCCAGGGAATCTAGAGCCTTTTAATTTCCCTGCTTCCAGCAATTGCCATACAAATCTGCTGCTATTAATGGTAAGTATACCAGGCTGATTGTGCTGGGTCAGACCACCTCACCCAATTTCCTGTCTCCTCAGCAGTAATGGCCTGAGGGGGAATACAAGAGAAGACCCATGAAGTGCAAATTGATGCATTCTCAACTATCACAGTTTTTTCACTAAGAAGAAATCTCTGCGGTAGATATAAAGTTCTCCAGTAGCTGCTGACTCACAGAAAAGTCAAAATAGTGTCCCACAGTGGCCTTCCTTTATTTTCAGCTGGCTTTGTAGACAAGCATTAGGGAAGCACACACAAAAGCAGATGTGCTGATGGTGTGTGCTGAAGCACAGGTGAGAGGAATCCTTCTTTGCTGCTTCTCCCTGGGCTTTCTTCCCATCTGTGGCTACACAATCACACACTTTTTTTCTGGGAGGACTCTGTCCCAGTCAGTGCTGAAAGCAGACCTGATACCTGAGATGAACGGATGCAACAGGAGGGTTTGTCGTCTGCTATGGCCATCACCAGTGTTAGAAATTTGGAACAGAGAAAGAAGGTCGTGGGGTAAATCAGTGAAAATTTTCCTAAGTGATTGGACTCTGTCACTACCCCAGCGACCTGCAGGCCTTGGGAAGTAATTTAAAGGTAGTCCTTTAAGGGTGAAGACTCTAAATTAGATTAATCTTACCCTACTTTAGAGCTCTGAGCATCTGGGTGTCTAATCATAAGTTAGTCATTACTGGCACCTGCTTTAGTTGATGAACACAGTGCATCTGTCTCTAACCTTGGGACGAAACTAATTTGGGGGTTTCTCTCTAGGGATTGTAACAGAAACCTGAGACTCAGGGCATGTGAATGCCACCTTGCTCACCTTGCTTGAGACTATTTTGTGAAAAAAATATTGAATCATTATAGCTTGTTCCCTCAGAAAAAGTTAAACAAAGAGAATTAAATAAGGAGGTAAAAAGAACAAGGGTAAGGAAGTAAGTAAGCAAGAAGAGTAAATTATTTATCAAACAGCTGTACGTCAGATGATTCCTGTGCATTCCATGTGCTGCAAAGTTGACTTTTGCAACTGTAATCCTCTTTGAGTTTTGACTATATAAATAGACCTGTATAAAGTAAATATAAAATTATCTGGACAAAATTAGTCATAGGTTTTTCCTTTTTTAATCCTCTCAGTGTTGCAAAAATAATCTGTGAGCAACATGTCTACATACTGTACAAGGTGAATTGCTTTGTTTATGATTCAAAGCTATTTATACAGTCATCTCTTTTTTTTTTTCTAACATGGCTCTTATCTCATAAAGAATATCCCAGAAGTCCAACTTTGCTTACTTTGTGGTAAGTCTCACAGGTAAGTGTGCTAAAATTTAGGCTATTTTCTGTCTTTTAGGAAGTAGTTTTCATAACTGATTAAATAGGAGAAGGAAATTAGAAACAAGGGAGACGGAAGGACCCAGTAAATTAGGTGATTAGAAGACTCAGCATATGCAAGACTTAGGCTCATATTTCTGCTTTGAGTCTGTTGGAGCAGAAATCTGAATCTAGAGCTGCCAAGTGCAGAGGTGTGTCTTCTCTCATTTGGGTTTCTTCCACATGAGACCTGAATCTATTTCCTTCAAATGCAGCTTGAAAACACTTGCTAAAAAATAATTTACAGTAAGAAGACATTCTTGATTGGTAGCTAGATGAGAAAGTCATTCTTCATGAAGCACAGCATCTGATCAACACCATGCAGATAGCATAGGTTTTAAGAAAAATCCTCCCTGTCAAACTTTGCGTCAATTTCTGTCCAGTCTTCTTGTGAACCAGACAGGGTTGTTTTTTCATCCAGCCAATCTCCTGATTATGTTTTACCAGTACAGCAATGTACATTTTAAACATAACCTGTAACAGAATCTTACTGAGTGAACAAAAAGAAAAAAAGAGAAAATGAGAAATTTATTTTAGCAGCACTGCAGATATCAGAAGAATGTTATTCTTACTGCATTGTTTAGGCAGATATGCAGTTCAGTAATGCCTTCCTCTTCCCACCCGCACTGACTTGGAACCAACTCACAATTCCTATTGGGCTTCAGATTTCAATTCTCTGCACTACAGAATTACATGGTTTTTCTGCACAGTGTGTTTTCAATATGAAACAGAGTATATTTTTGCTCTGTGAAACCTCTAAATTCTGTCTCCATGCTGGAGGAGTCATTTTGCATTGTGTTCCTGGTTGAATGCCTGAGAAAAACCGTATTCCTAGCTGAGAACTAGATTGCAAGGAAGCTAATCCTTTTATGTATGTGTGTTCCTGCTTTCTCATTTCGGACATAGCGAGTATTGTTAAGAATCTTGGCATTGCTCTTTGCCTTGACTTTCCATGCATATCCATGTGCCAAATGTCATCAGAGAGTTTTTTTCCAGCTGTGTACTTTTCTCATATACTGATAGACCATTATAACAATGTGCTCATAATGTGGGGTAGTAGAGTTTGGGCGTTATGGCTCCAGAAGCCCATCATGGCATTTTTCAGTATGGATTTGAAAGAACCTTTTATTGCCTCTCTCCATCCTCAACTGGCCTCTTCTCCTTATAATCACACCACAAAGAGTAAGGTCAGCAAAAACATATGAGAAAGGTTTAATAAACGGGTTCTTTGACAATATATTCCAGGCTATAAATACGTGAAACTTAATGTTTTTTGTTGTGAGTGCGCTGCAGGGCTAGAGCCCAACTGCTTTTGCTGAGGCATGGACACAAATGCTAATATTTTTCTTAACATTTTGCAAGAGTCCATTGTCCAAATGCATTGTCCAAATAAGCCACAGGAGATATTAATGTGCAATCTGGTGAATTTTAGCATATATCTAGCATGCTAATATCGTATTTTAACATGCATACTCATATATTTTTGGAAACTAAGCTTTCTTCTGTAGGAGAAAAAAAGGAAATAAGATAGTAATATGGATAAAGGATTTATTTTAAAACAGAAAGGTATACTTGGGAATATAACCAGATGTGAAACAATGACTGTGGCTGAAAATTAGTCACTGATTTTTTCCCCTAAATATCACACATAGGTTATTTATTGTCTCCTCTACAGCTGGTCAGGGCTCTGATTTTCAGCCTGTGAAAACCATTTTACAAAGATTTTCTTTTTTGTAAGGCGTAGCTCTCAATTAAAATCGATCTGATATGTTTGTGTGAGGAGTGAGAAGTGCAGGAGCTAAATGAATGAAAAATAAAGATTTTTCTTTTTATCACTTTGTAAATATGTCAAATTAACCTTAAAAGCTTGAACATGGTTATGGTCAAAAAAGATTTATTCCATTAATACAAGAAATGAATCTTTTTTCTGGTTTTTTTTCTCTTATATGACTAATATGAAATATTATTCTAAAGTTTTATTCTGTAATTCTTCTTTTTCTGGTTTTGACATGTTAACCCTTACTGATGAGAGATGTTTAAGCACATTTTTACCAAAATAAACATGACTTGCAACACCTTGCTATCAGACAAGAAACAAAATTTCTTGCAAAACTGTATCTAAAATTGGAGTTGTAGAACATACCAACCTACTATCTAAATCCTCATTTTTAGTGAAAATCAAAATGAAGTAATTATTATTTTTGTGGTTTAAAGCTCAGATTTGTATTATGTCTTGCATTATGCCTTAATCAAACTGTAAAATTTATCCTGTTTATCCCATATAGAAATACAAATTATTAAAACATAATGTCCAGGTAGTTTAGATTTCGGGATGTTGACATATGGTCAATTCTTCCTTTGGTCTTTTATTTTCATATTTATTTTTTTTTCCCTCTATTGATTGGTATGTGATTTCATTCTGGAAATTATCTGATGGGAAGTTCCAGCTACTGGGTTTTGCTCCACCTTTCTTCTCTAAATAAATAAAACTGGATTTTTAAATTTAAAGAATACCCGGCATTTAAAGAATAATGAAAGAATAATTAAGATTACCACAGAATCACAGAATATTCCAAGTTGGAAAGACCCCGCTTGGATCATCAGTCTAACTCCTGGCCTTGCGCTGGACCAAGATGGGGATCACACCGTGTGCCCGAGAGCATTGCCCAAATGCTTCTTGGACTCTGTCAGGCTGCTGCTCTGACCACTTCCCTGAGAAGTGCCAGTTGCAGTGTTCCAGCGCCCAGCCACCCTCTGGGTGAATCTTTTGGTTGGTATCCAACCTAACCCTCTCCCGACACAACTTCAGGCCATTCTCTCCGGTCCTGTCACTGTCACCACAGAGAAGAGATCAGTGCCTGCCCCTCCTCTTCCCCTCACGAGGAAGTTGTAACTGCAGTGAGCTCTGCCCTCAGTCTCCTCCTCTTGAGGCTGAACAAATCAAGTGACCTCAGTCACTCCTCACACGGCTTCCCCTCAGGGCCCTTCACCATCCTTGTAGCCCTCCTTTGGACACTCTCTCACAGCTTAATGTTTTTCCTATACTACAGTGCCCAAAACTGCTCACAGGACTCGCCGTCAGGCTGCACCAGCCCAGAGTAGAGCAGATCGTCTTCTGAGAAGTGAAAAAGACTAAATTCTTGAGTGACTCTTTTGCAGACTTTTCTGACCCTTCCTACACCTTATAGTCCTATAGATAGGATGAAGCCCAGGAACTGATAAATATTTGTTCATAAGCTTTGTTTTGTTTTCCATGATAAAATAAATCTTATCATTTGTTCCTAACATCATTTAAGTACTTCAAATAATCTTAATAACTCCTGGTGTATTGATTTCCAATATACCTAAAATATACTTCTTTTTTTTATGCCAGAAATTTAAGTCAGAAATCCCAAGTATATTAGGGAATTATATTGTATTTACCCAGTTGTCTGTATCAACCAAACTATAATCTCCATCAAATAATGAAATCCCTTTTGTTCTCGTATATTGCCTTCCATAAAAATACGTTGAAGTAAAATCATAAATATTGTATAACTATGAATTAATTCTTGCTCAATTCTATCCACATATGTTTTCATTATTTAGCCCAGAATTAGATTCAGGCCAGCTAGCTTATGCTTATCCAGGTCATTTCATTTGCCCTTTTAAATATTGCCCCAACCTTTTCACTTACAATTTCTCTACTATTCAAAGATGTGTCAAAAACTAACAATGTGAGTTGTTTTTCTGCCTCTTTCAGGATTCTTGATTGCAGGACTAAATGGACAGACTTACATTTAATCCTGCATCCAAGTGTTTCTTCAGTGACATGCTCTATATGTGCTTCCAACTTTGCTCCAAACAAACCCCAAATGTGGTTATTGCCCTTTTGTTTTTTCTGCTTTACTAACAGCCAGAGGAAAACATTTTTGAACAGCTACCAATCTAACTGAGAAAAACTACCAGGTGGATTCAGACAAGCAGACAGAGGCAGAGCACAGGGGAACCACATTTGGTCACCAGGAGAGAGGATGATCTCGGCACACAGGCTCCTGAACCACTTCCAGTCTCTGGCAGGCATCACAGCAAAGAAGTATTTTAAGGTGGATTTGAAGGACAGCAAGTAACTAAAGGAGTCTGAGTTCCTGACTCAGCATTTGGTTTGTGATCTAACATCAAAGTAATCCAAATTTGGACATGGAAGGGGAAGAATCATTTCTTTTCACCTCTTCACCAAATTGTGGATAGCATCATTTTTGTTGTATCACTTAGCAACATGATGGCTGACAAGTTTTTTAGAGTTTTTTTGGTTTGTTTGTTTTTGTTTTCTTTCTTTTTTTTTAAATAAGTTTAAACCTCCTTTTGTTCAATTAGCATTTTTCAAGTGGAGCTGAGTTAGTTGAAGCAGATGGTTTATCTTTTTTGGTAGTGCTTCTAGTTGGACAAATGAGACTTATTTCTACATCTTCCTCTCTATTGCAGTGCCTACAAAGTCATTCCACATTTTACGCACCGTGTTTTGACTTATTTAATGCAGGCGTACTTTCCCTGCAGTAAACATGATTACCCAAATACTTTAACTAGAGAGCTTCTGCTTTCCTCTCTGGTATAATTAGTCACACTGCACTCACACTGCATTTAAAGGGGGGAAAAAATCCACACATGGAGCATCTTGCAAATGTGCCTATAATCCCATACAGCTGCTTTCTTCACTTTATTCTTTTTTGACTGCTTATAGAACAAAATTGCTGCAGCTGGGCAGAAAACTGAGCAAAGTTGCAAAGGCACCTCTCCTTTCTTTTCTTTGTGGAATCCACCCATTCAGGTGTCGAGGGATAGCTCTTGATTAGCAATTGCTTAACATGGAGCTAAGTTTTCTTGGATTCTAGCATTGAATAACTTGGCAGGATTTCTATTAGGTTTGAGTTTCAAAGCCAAAAGAGTGATCTGAGATCGCATACTGGCAGTTCCACAGTGGTAATTTCCATGTTAAAGGAATACTTATCACCAGCACCACAGCGAAAGAGGCAGCTTTACACAGAAAGGCCCTCTTGTGAAATTAATTTGGTGTTTAGTTTATTAAGAAGCTGATTCCAAATGTGCATTTTTTAGTTTCGTGTAAAGAAAGCTCTTTCTAATTCTGCCGATATTTTGAAGGCAAAGATTTGGTTGTTTAAAAAATGTTTACAAAAATTCTGCTGAACCTGTTTTTCATTTATGTGGCCAGCATGCTTTCTAATTCCTGCTTGCTAGAAATAGAGCAGGAGATGGAAAAGGGAATGATCAGTGTAGATTCAGTAAGATATTGGCCATATCAGTTTGGCTACTCTAACTTCAGTAAGTAGCTTGTTTGAGAGATTATTGATGGATTTATAATCAGTAAGCTTAAAAGAATAACTTGCATGACAAAAGAAATTTTAGATAAGGAAGGAAAGGTGCATTTTCTAAGAAAAGACCCCCCCAAAGTTTATCCAGGTCTGTTGCATGTAATATAAAAGTAGAAATCTAATATAGGTCAGCTAATCTTTACTTATTTCTGTCTATTAACTGTAAATGAACTTTGGGCAACTTGTTCAGATGTAGTCATCTAAAGTCAACTGAGATTAATTCCACCCTTTGGTGTTTGTTTTCCTCTAACACTGACTTGTTATGTTGCCTCCAAGAGTCACACCCACTCAATGTCTTGTCTGTTTGGACAGAGACCTCTTCTGACAGAAGGCAATCTTGTCCTGTGTGCTGGTACAGAGCTCAGTCCTCACAGAAGAAATAGGAGACTTTATCTTTCTTGAAGGGTTAATGTGCCCTAAGGAAGCAGCAATCAACAGACATTAACTTGTGATCACAAGCACAGGAGCTGTATCTTCGATGGATGTGTTAGAGGAAGGGTAAAAGCTTCATGGAGAGCTCTCCATCTGTTGCTAAAATCAGCAAGAGGACAGAGCAGAAAACACGCTAACACAGAATGTGTGCTCTCTAAGCAACATTTATTCTGCATATAAAAAAGGAAAAAGATTCAAACCTGGTTTATATCAGGCCTTCTTCAAACTCTGGAAAAAATGCATATCTGACTGCATTTGTCAATACATACCTAATTCCTCATGGCCCATTTAAAAGCAGACCACCTTTAGAGTAATAGAGACTACAGAAACACGTGTATTACAGCCTTTTCACCTCTTAGGTGAATGTTCGTAAAAAAAGCAATATGCTGGGCAAAATATGCAGGGAGCTAAATAGCTCTTCATTTGTTGCAGGAGATCTTTTTATTCAGTGAGAAAGGAGCACATAAAATGGAAAACAAAGAAATGAATGTTTAAAAGGAAGAGTGGAGTGGGATTGGGATCGTCAGTTCAAAAAGATACAGCCCTGAGAAGCAGGATCTGAGAAAGAGTCAGTGACTGAATCCTTTGTATTAATAAAAAATAAAACCAGATAGATAGATAGATAGATAGATGAGCTTAAAAGTTTCTGACTTTGAGGAAGGGGACTGGAAAGTTTCTGAACTACCTTCTTGTCATTTAAATAAAAGCTATTTCTCATATATTTTAGAAGATAGTTCAGCTAGAAGAAATGCACAGTTATGGTACAGATAAATGTTTGTATATTATGCAGTGTTCAAAAAGATAATTGCAAACACATTTAGAAGATAAAAGTTTTATTAATTTAAAAGAACTACCTTCAGAACATGGCAAATGATTATTCTGTAAGTACAGTTTTATTAGTAGAGTTGTATTAATAAAATTATTATTTTCCTCTCCTGCCTGGTTAATTATTATAATCTTTCTCTGTTTATCTATTTTGGAATTTTTTTCTTTTAGTTTAAAAAAGGTATGTGCTCATTCTCCACATTTTCTTCAAAGCAGAAAACAATCCAGTAGACATTAGGACTGAACTCTCAACCCAACTCTGTAAAAGTAGAATCATAATTAGACAAAGTTAGTTTGTCTGCTGCTGTGTGTAAACAAGTTGAATAACTTCATTATTTTCAAGCTTTGCCCCTACATTAGAATAATTCACACTACTTCAGGGAAATGACACCTGCTAATTAACCACAAGCAGACAAAGCACTTTAACAGCCATAATCAGTCATTTTCTCCTGCAGTTTAAAAAAGATTAAAAAAAATACTAAGAAAAAAAGAAAAAAAAGATCAAAACCTTTGTGACAAGATATTTCCATGAATCATCCTCTTGAGGAAACCTTACTGCTTGAAGAAGATTCAAATATAATAAGTCACACATCTGTTCAGAATAGGAATTAAGTAAAGTCACATATATGCTCCATTGTATTTTACACAGACACCTGTTTGGGACTTAGCTCCACCTAAAAATAGATATTTAAAGTGGTCAATACGAATAGTCAATATGTATTTATTGAATGACTCATTCCTAACAGAGGTTTCTATAATAATGAACCAGTAACTTCCCAAAGTTCTCTCCTTNTTCTATATTCTTCATTATAGACCCAGCTAACTAAACATTGTGTTGACAAGCAATCAATTATTAGTTAACTACTAACTCTTAGCTTCATCAAGGCCTACCCATTCATTTTAATTAACTCCAATAAGGCTTATCTCTAACTAAAATCTTAGCTCCTCTAAAAGCTCTAAATTTCTTAAAGTTTATGTTTTACTCCATTGACAAACCTTGCCTTCGGCGTACACATCAGCACTGCAGATGACTGAAGTTAAGTGGTGTGAATCACAACCCCACAATCCTGTCCCCATATAATTTATATTCAACACGCACAAGAGAAAGTATTTGCAAAAGGAAATCTTATTCCTATTTTGCAGTGAGAAGATGAAGCATGGAAAATGAATCTCCTACACATGGTTTAGCTGAAAGTCTGTGATGGAATGAGAAGTAAATACCAAACTGCTGGTGTCCTGCTTCAGGAACACTATAGTCCTAATTATGCCTTTTCCCCCTCTGCTTTCACATTCTAAGATCCTGTAGAACTGTTTCAATTTATTTTCAAGAACTCCTATAAATCCTGATTTCTCAATTAATTTGCAGCAATTTAGAAAGTACTTTACATGTCCTGGTGGGCTACTGCATTAACCAAAACAGCCGATACTCTCCAGAACTGATAGAAAAGGTTAAAACAGCAAAAACTTCTTCTTCTTTCGTTCACTCAATACCTATGTTGAGTGGGAAGGATTTATTTTCTTGGGACATACTAGGAAAAAACCCTTAAGCTAAAAGTGGAAGGCATAAGAAAATGGTTTCACAGTAATTGGTAGTAGGAAAACTAAATATGAAATCACAAAAACCAGATATTGCAGTCTCAGTTCTACTGTAGTTTGGAGAGAAAAAAAAGATCCCTGGGGAAAAGTGCTGAAACAGCAAAAGAAATTATGGAAATCCATTTAAGAAACAGAGATTGTGAAGGTTATTCACAAAATAAAAAGTGACTTCAAGAACAAAGAAAAAAGTCACAGCCTTTCAGATATATGCCAAGAGAAGTGAGAAGGTTTGATATTTCCATTTTACTATAAGAACCAGATAGACATTATTATAAGGAGATGCTGAAGAGACTGAAGAGCTACACAGCCTTTTTCCCATCACAATCACTTAGAGCATGTCAGGCAATTCCAGTGTTAGACCTTTCATCCTTTGATCCCACTGTCCCTCTCCAGAGATGTACTGATCTTCATCATTATTTTTCTAGGTATCAGCATACCTTTTAACAATCCTTGAGGCAAATTAATACAGTCTTTATCTAAAAATTATAATTTTCTAAACCATAGCTCCAGCTATTGCCACAAAATTATTATACACTTTGAACAGCTTCTGGAAGAGTTTACATGCTGTGCTTCCTTGAGATGACAGGAGACAGGAAGTTTTCACTAATCATTAAGAAAGAAGATGGCAGGAAATCTCACTCTTCAGATCATGTAAAGGATTTCTTGTGGTCTTGGCTTTGAGAAATTTTGATATCTCCACTCTAAAGCTTTGTAATTGGGCATGTGAAACCTCTGCAGGTGAGAGTGGTACATTTCCTTTCCGTGGTGAAGTTTCACAGATTGACTGAGCTGAATAGAATTGAGCATGGCTATGTCCTGAGCTTTCCCAGGAGAATATTATTGATTGCTGCAATCCTGGAACACTCCAGAGAACCTCATGCAAGACAGTACCAAAAAAGCAGCCTGGGAACTGAAGCCAACAGTGCTGTTCTAGGAACTCTGAATGGGATGGCTGCTTATCATTCATGACAGAGACTGACCCAAACTTATCTTCATGTCTTGCAACCACCATATAGCTGCAAGATGACCACATCCTCTTTGGTCAGCTTTCTGTGAAGTCCTGTTGCTGAGGGACAGAGAACTGATCTCCTGGACAGATGTAAGACAGTGATAGCCTATGCTGTGACACAGTGGCTGATCAGGATTTTCTGGCATGTGACAGTATTGAGTTCTACCTTTTCTCTACTAAAACATATGCAAAAGTATTCTTAAAGACATTGTTAGGCTGCAAAGTCCAATTCCAGTGAATTAGGTGATCTCAAGATAACATTAATTTGTCCCTATTTGTAAATGTATTGAAATTTCCCATGAAAATATGACCTTGCCCAATATTTTAAAGACATGTCAGAAACAGAATTAGAGTTAAATACTCTTATATTTGGCATTTCCCAACATTTAATTCATTTAACAATCCAATCCAATGCAAGTAGCTTTCCTTTACTGTTGTTTTTATTGTGTGGTTTCAGTTTTTTTTATTGTAATTACAGACATGTACAGGCACATGTTTATGCTCATATAAATTTACAATACTGGGAAAAAGGAAGCTGTGTTTTCCATTCAGTATGAAATGTCTTGCTTGACTTGCTTCCCTGTAATGATTCTTGAAGAAGATAAGTAAAATAAAAAGGCTAAAGACCTCCTGAACTCTATGCTACACCTGTAATTACAGTACTTAAGGGTTCTTAACCATAGTGCAGAAGAATAAAAGGAAACTATCTCAACATAAGCACTCTTGGGTACATGCTAAATCTGTTCACTTTTTTCTTAGCCCACCACCTCCCACCAGCTGACCTAATGAACAAGTCCTTTCTGACTTCAGAAGAATCTACATTTTAGCCATTCCAGCTGGGAACAAGCAAGGTTGTATGCTGCCATGGCAGCAGTTACCCTGAGAATGGGATAAATAGAAAAGGTGGCAAAGGTGTCCAAAAATAACAAGCTATAAAGAAGTGGGATTCTGTTTATCTGCAGTTTGTCTGTGGGTGGGGTTAAGCCCTCCATCTAAGCCCTGATGTGTAGGAGCCCTGGCTATGAAAGTGTTTTACCCCAAGTGTCAGCATGGGAGCTGTGGTGATAGGTCGCTGACTTAGGAGATCATGGGCATTTAACAAGATTTCATTTGTCCAGTCCACAGAGGATGCTCTATTTCAGTTCACATGCCAATTCTCCACTTATTACTTGGCATATAATGCAAGCTCTGTTTCCTCCGTGACCCTCCTTGAGCAATAGAAGCTCGCTTAATTCCTACAGAGTAGACATCCTTGAGTAACAAGTAACAAGAGTTCAGGAACTTAATATTTTTCCTTTTGGTTTCCCTGAGAGTTCATCACAAAATTGTTCCAAGTCTGCTTTGATGAAAAGAGCAGGGTCCTTGCAGGCAAAATCCTGGCAGCACACAGAATATTCATAGTTTCCATTTTAAATTCTGCACTTCCTGTTGCATGTATTTTCTCTCAAACCACTTCGTTTAAATTATGAAATACAGCACATTAAACAAAAAATAAAAGGTTCTACAGACTGCAATGAATACATGCAGTCAAAGAAACCATGCAGCACAAATCCCACCAAACTGGTTGTGTGAGGGTGGAATCACTGCGGGCTGTAGAAAGTTTAAAAAATTGAAGAAAATGTTTGTGACAGTTTGATATAGCCCAGCTATTTGACATATGAGCAGTGAAGGATTCAAAGTGTGGTTGGTAAGGTAGATTCAATAAGGAAGTATAATAATTTATCTATATGAATTGTTATAATTAGTTGTTTCCTCTTCCATTATTTTCTAAGAACTCTGCAGTATCTTTTTCAGTATGTTACAAGTTTCTTGTGCTGTATAGGATGGGCAAGTGTTGTAGTCATGGAATGGAAATGGCCATACATGTGTTGCAACATGTCACTTGTGTGTTCTTTCATATAATCAGAAATGAAATAGTCAAGATTTATTTTCCTTTTGGTCATGTTAAGAGAGAGAGGTTAATTCATACAGTCCCTAAGTACTTCCACATGTGTTCACCCTTAGCTAAAATGCATATCACTCTTGCAGGTGACTGAACAGTGGTTACAATGTAAATTATTTAGGGTTTAAAAAATGAGATGACATTTGAAATGTGTCATTGTTAATTTAAAAAAAAAAATGTTTTGATGTTATTCCCACCCACACATGTCTAAAATTGTCCATCTACCTTTTTAATCTTTCTTTTTTACCCTAGAGGAACTTTGTCATCCTCCTCAACTGCCATCTTCATTTAATGGTGAAAGGAACAGCAGAACATGCAGGTCCAAAGACACTATGAAAAATATAACCCAGGCTCTGCTGTAATAAAGAAACAACAATGTATAATGCGGAACAATATCTGAACATTCATTTCTCTGAGTACCCCACTTATATCAATCAGATTACTGCAGTGATTAAAAGAATAAAAATAAGACCAGTATTGTTTTAAAAGTAATGTAATAATTTGGCTTTTAGACCTCTTTTGTGTCAATCTGACCAAACAGTCAGCAATGGGTTCCCTGGATTGCTGTGAAAGTTGCTGACTTGGTCAGTTAAACTGGCATAGTTCTTCCAGTGCTCATGGCAGGTACAATGCTTTTCTTGGTGACTATGGAGCCTGCTCTCCCCAGAGCTTTATCACCGTTGGGAAAATCTTTTTCTCCTTGCCAAGCAATGCATGTGCTGGCAGAAAGATGAGGATGTACCAGATCAGGAGGTTACTGTGCTTGCCTGAGGAGATCCCACCCACAAAACAGCAGCAGAGCTGCCATGGCCCCACAGTTCTCTGAGACTGGAACCTCAATTATCTTAGCATACTGCTTCAAAACTCATTACAAATATATTATCCATGCAGCAGGCTTTAGTAAAATATCCACCCTACTCCCTGTGCCTCAATCCCTGTGAAAAGAGCACAGACACTAGAAGGGAGCTGGGCCTTGCAGCTACCTACATCCAGAGCTGCTGCAGGTTTGGGGTAGAGTTGCTTCACATAACTCAATGTTTCAACTGTTTAACTCTCAGCAAGTCATACCTGGAACTTTTAAGAAAACCAAAAGGCTTAACTGTAATCAGAAATAAATACTTCTAAACTGCAAGATGAGAAAGGCTGAGAAAAGTAATTTGGAATGAAATCACTTTCCACTGAGAATATATTTGGCTGCACAGCAGCTGTATGAAGATCCAGCCAGGTGTTGGGCATGGAACTGTAAACTGCCCTTTGTAACTTATTATACAGTATTATCAAGTTTGTGTAGAATATAAGACTATCTATTATGATTCTATATTTTGAATGAGTGCATAAGCTTTAATAGATATATAGTTGCCTCTCATAAGACCTGAGCTTTGGCAGCAGGAACATCATATCCACTCATATCGTGGTTGTTTTTGAAGAACAATAAATGCTTTACAGTGTAAAGAGTCAAATGTGTGTGTAGCTTATATACTGATTCAAGCAGTGCTTTACAAAGTCAAGATTCAGGTTTACAAGCACATAAGAAAATCACCAAACTTTTGCAGCCTTTTTGTATCCTTTTTGAATCCTAGAAGTTTTGCAATTTCAGCTTCCCTGTGCATCTGACAGAAATCTGGTAATAATATAGATTTTGTCATTTCATCTTGGAAGGATAAACTTAAATATACTTGAAAAATTAATAGGCTGTAGCATTACATTTAATTATTTATTGTTGAAACAGTACAATGTTGTAGGACCTAGAAATTGAAATAAACCTTGGAAATACGTACATTGCTTTTTCAGATTCACTGCAGTGAAGATAAAATCAGAATATATTTCTTATTTTTTTGACAAAAAAACTCCCAAGAAACATGACAGCTTTTGTGTTGTAGAAAGGACCTCAGATTCTTGAAAACCATGATCCCTTAGCAGTTAACAATTATGCGAATGCAGTCCATGCCATTAGAACAATATAAACAAAGCAAGAAAGAGAAAATTCAGCAGTCACTGTCATCCCTTGTATAAGGAGAAATGTGCAGGAAATAGCAATGCTTGAAAAGTATACCTGATTGATTTGTTAGAACATTTTTGGTCAGGGCTTGCAGTTCTTTCAAAGAAAGAGCACGTGTCTTTCTCAGGTATTTCTGGGTGCTCTGCTTTGTTGGTGAAGCATTAGCAGACTGACAACAATAAGCCCAGAGTAGATTCAAAATGCTGTTATTTAAACATCCCCTACTCCTGTACATATTGCTCATTCTGCATGCCGGAATTGGAATACAACTCTCCTTTTCTTGAAAAGTGTGTTCTTAACATAAACTAGATGCCTGCTTTTCTGATTTGGAACATCTAAACTCTCGCTTCATGAGCAGTCATGAGTCAAAAACTGAAGAATATTATTGGCACATTCTGAGTCATATTGCTATTTTAATAACTACACATTACACTTGCACAGATTCTCACAAGAGAATGAATTACCTTCAGACAAAAAAAGAAAAAGGAAAATAAAAAGAAAAAGAGGACAGAAAGAAAAAGGAAAAAACCCCATGGTAGATGTTTTCCTAATCTTCTAACTCAAACTTCATAAAAAATCTTTCTGAAAATGTATTTTTGATTACCAGTAGTCTTTCTATGGCCATTAAAATAAATGTGTCTAATGAATTTATAAAGGTTACACAAAATTTCATTTGTCTGAATTTACAGTGCTTGGCTACCAGGAAAGATCAAGGAATTCATATTGGTTATGTATAATGAGGTAATCAGGCTTTAATGAAAAGCAACAGTTATTAGATAATCAGTTCAGCCTGGTGACTATTGGTCTGTTATTGCAGGACAAGAATAATTAAGGGGCACTTAAGGTATGGAAAAAAAATGGCAGCCAGAAACTGATGTGCCTATAGGAGTCTCCAAACGACAGGCATTTAATAGCCCTTTATATGTTACTATAGCAACACACTTTGATAACTCATCTGCCCACACCACAGTAAAACAAGGGGCACAGGGCTCCTCAGAAAGTGCAATCTCCTTTAAGCAGATCTATAAGCATTGCAGATGAACAGAACTCTAAACATTCCTCCATGAATATTCATGAACTAAGTTGTTTTTTGTTGCCTGCCTAGTCAGCAGTCACAAAACACATGGTGTGTGTTGGCAGCATCTTGCCTAGGTAGAGGGCTATGGACTGAGGCAATGGCAGGAACCAGGACCTGTGAGGCTGACTGACATTTCCATCTGTAGCGAAGGCTGGTAATTAACAGGAAGGAGTGTGCCTGCAGCATTGCACCATCTGCTAGGGAAACGGCTCAATAAGAAAGGAGCTGGATATCATCTCAGTGGTGGCTCGATCTGGTTCCGACATGAGGCTGGGCATCTGTTAGCTGAGGAGATAGGCTATTAGGAAATTCGACTGGGAATGAACAACATGGAAAGAGCACTCTGACCTAGCCCATAAAAGCATCTCTTCAGAAATGGTGTCTTTTTATCTTACTTACACAAGTCTTCTGAAAATGGTTTGCTGAGGGACCATTATGGATCTGTTTGAAGTAACACAATGGTTTCAAAAATGCTGCTTAATTCCGACATGAAATTCTTGAAATCAGGATACAGCTGTCATCTTTTGACAATAGAGCTAACTTCAGAATGAGGATATGAGGTTAAATTCCTTCTTCTCTTGTTTGTTTTTTGGGGGCAGGAAAGCAAATTAACTTCTAACTATTGTACAGTTTAACTCTCGGAACACAGTAAATCTGGGATACTCGAAAGGAAAACGTACAGAGACGAAAGCATAAAACCTTGCCATGTTTTAAAAGCAGGACTGTGCAAAACACAACAGTCAGAAAGAACATCAATGTATGTTCTCAGTGTGCATATATGCATTTAAAAATATATATATGTATATGAGTTTCATAAACTCTTTTCTCTGGTAGGAATTTAAGAAGTTTCTGGTTTTCAGAAAAAGACTTTCAGGATTGAGTTTTGTAATTCAGGGCACTGAACTAGGTTAGTTCTTTGTGCTGGGAGACTGACCAATGTACCCAGTTATGAATTTAAAATATTCTGAGTGTAGATAATATTATTAAAGGCCTCTAAAGCATAATTAGCTATATATTTTTTCGGAAATGACAGTTTGATATTCCCCAGACCTCTGATAATGTACAGATTCATAAAAATTTGGGTAAATATCTCTGTTTTCATCTGCTGACATTCTCAAAATTCTTTTGATGAAGAATGATCTTTCTACCCTCTTCCTCCTTCACCCACAGTACTGAGAGCAAGTGTGCCCATGTGTGCAGCAACACACTGCTGACATCATCACTGCCTGCATTACATCAGTGCCTGCGGACACAAATCAGCTTGGGGCTGTTTGTGCACCCATGGAGTTGAACAGCCACAGGTGTCACTGTGTGCTTTATTTGCTGTCCATGACAAATGCAACAGAGTGTTTTAAAGCAGCTCTCAGTGACTGCAGGATAAAGAAACTGCAATTCCACTGCACTTGCAGACTGAAAGCCTGTACGAGTGCTGCAGCTTGGCTTTTGTTTGCTTGGACTGTGGTTACTTGGTTGTATGTCAGAGTCAGGAGGGTGACTGTAGTCATCCGCATGAGTTTTCCAGTCTTTGTCTACAGTCAGGGCACAGAGATAGCATTCCAATAGACAGTTCTGGTCTTTCACGGGTCTGATGTGACTTCATGTTGAAATTAAGCCTGTTGTCTACTTTATAATTCCCATATTAAGTGCCATTCCCCTATAGAGCTCATACGATGCACAAATAATTGCTGAGAAAATGAGTTCACATCGAGAACCCAGGCAAATAAGCTGAATATCTAGTAGAGAAAAACTATTTCTTGTTATGGGAGATTAGAACATGGAAAAGAAAGATAGTGTGTCTTAGAAAATGACAGAGGTGTTTTCATAATTGTAGACATGTATCTGAAAAACCAGAAATAAATTTTAGTTAAGCAAATTTAACATTTATTTGTTGAGGGTTTTTTCTTTCTCTTTTTTTGTCTGTTTCTCTACATAGATTTTAAACTCTTCTCTTTGCAAAAATAATTGTGTATTGTTTTCTGGAAACACTGATAAATATTTGGCTTTTCCCCATAATAGGAACCAACTTTCCCCCACAGAGATTATACAGCTGTATTTCTACTTCAACTCCATCCCTTTCAAGGGGAAACAGAAACACTTTAGGGTCTGCTCTCCTAGGAACTCGGGAACCAGTTATGTGTAATGCAACTTAAACCACAATTAGCGCCCTACATACCTTTGTCAAAGTGTGTTCTGTGCAAGACTGGAAGGCCATGGTCTAGGTAGTGGATACAGTCAGAACATGCTGGCTTTCTGCTACTATTTCTGTCAATACCTTTTACAGGGAGCTGTGCCAATTAGAGTGCTCACGAGTTACTCTGCTCCTACAGAGCGTCCTACTCACAAAACTACAGGCAACAATGCCCTTGCAGTAAAATCAACAGGCAATAGGAAAACAAAAGTGAACTCAGGGGCTAATCAAGCAGAAATCACCATTGTCTGCCCTCAGCAATTGGAGGCTGAATTGAAGGCTTATCTACAGGCCAAATTGTTTTTGTTTGTTTGGTTTGGTTTTTTTTTTTTTTTTTTTTTTTTTTTTTT